>DWAV01002580.1:0-10927 GCA_018231305.1 Noctuana lactifera | reverse complement strand
GAAGGATCAACGCACAGCCTAAACCACTCACCGTAGAGACCTGAAACTTGGAGGGTGTGTTCTTTGTATGATGTAGGTATCCTATAAGAAATGATTTTCCAAATTCTACCCCTGAGGGTTAAAAACAGGGGGCAAAGTTTGTATGGGAAAAAGTGATTCTTTGGTGTATTTTTTTATATTTGTTACCTCTTAACTTTCGACTGGGTGAACCGATTGGGATGATTCTTTTTTTATTTGAAAGCTGATGCTCCCATTTTAATTTGGTCCAGTTCTGACAACGGCATCAGTTTTGAAATCGGTTGTTTTCGTAATGCGAGTTATAAAATTATGATTTTTAGGGTCCGATTCTAAAGCTCACGCGGACGAAGTCGCGGGGATTAGCTAGTAATAAATAAAATCAATATCAAATCATTAGTGACAGAAAAGCTCTCCTTAAAGAAGTTGTATGAAATAGAAATAATGATATTATACTGATACCGCAATTAAACTGTACTTATATAAGAGTTATTTAATAAGTATATACGTAAGCATAGGTATATGGTTAGATCAGGGTCGCAATTAATTTCAGGGGCCTTGTGTAGATACAGTTTATTGACACGCAATAGGTAACAATCAACTATGAATAATGTTTTATACTGAAATAGTAGTCTGAATAGATCTTTCATCACTGTAAGGTGTGTGAAGCGGTATCTATGCAAAAGGTAAAACATTGATAATTCCCATTATACGTTTTACGATACCATAATAACATAATGCCCATAACGTTATCTTATATGAATCTTAAGTGTAAGGCAGTTACATTTTAATATTAACTAATATTGTTATTACTATTTCTTATTAGAAAGCCCGAATTTTGAAAGCTTTTTCAGACGTGTAGGGTTATCTCTAGAACCACTACTGCATCTAAATGAAAAAACATTTCCGCTTTTGACATCTTATCATATAATCATAGGCTATTACAATTATATTATTGTATAAATAAAACTAAAAGTCATGAGGATAGTCCTCAACTCAGTCGAAAAGAGGCTGACTCTTTGAGAGCTTCCTCGGCATACACTGCGTAAATAGTTAAAGTTGCTAGAAAACAATTTATAGTGCAAAAGTCCCCTCAAAAAGTTCTAAAAAAATTCAGTGATAGAATTACGTCTAGAGTCGACTTACAAATATCTATTTTTATGATATTCAAAATTGATTTTGGGTCTCTGGATTTTAAATATATAAATAATAATTTTACGTAGGTATATCAAATGAAATAAATGACTAACATATAAATATCGAGCATAATTATACTTTTGCTCAATATTATATATTGATCAAAAGTATAACATCGTTATACTTTTGTATATAATTTAATTATAGAGACAGATACATACCTACTAACTACATACCTACTTAATATGATTAATGATTGATTCAGAAACCTTTTTAACTTTTCAGCATCATGTCGGTCGTCGAGGACATTTCGGTACATTCGTACATTACCACCCGGCTTATTTTCTACCCTCTAATATTTTTCGCCACTGGCCTGTGGCTTTTATACCGATGGCAGCAGCAGTCGAGACTGTACAAGCTTGGAAATAAGCTGCCTGGACCAATGGCCATTCCGATTTTTGGAAATGCTTTAATGGCACTTGGAAAGAAACCAGAAGGTAAAAAGAGCTGAACCAGTTTAATAGTTGATTTATTATTCACCGGTCCACAGTGACTATTCACACTAAAAGTCATAAATAGGTACTTAATAGGTAACATAAATAACATGTCAAGGTTTGAATAAAATAGTATACAAAATGTATAGTTATCGTACCTACTGGTATAAATTATAATCACTATAATTATTAATAAGTAGACTATAAATCGTTAATTTATGTAAAAAATTTAAATTCAAAACTTATATAAAAATAAGAAATTAAACCTATCATAATGAATATTCAAAAATATGTACCTATCACTTACACCTGTATTGTTATAATTATCTACATATACCTAAAGTACTACCCTGAATATTATTTTGAAATATAAATCAATCTTCTAGCGTCCAACTAAATGCGAGTTGGTAATCTAAGTACCTACCTATGGAACGTTCTATTAGGTATTAGAAGTTTTTTTACACATAATGTACCTATTAGGTGTAATGCCTAGTTGCAGTTGTAAATTAAATTAGGTATCGTTTATTTGACAAGAAAAACATACAGAATACGGAAGAGCGCTGCGAAGTATTAAATAATTTTAATTAGACTATTAAAAATAATGTGACTTATGATATTTTTACGGTTGATCGGCATTCGTAAGATTGGTAAGGCAACGTCCACTATATATGGTTTTGAAAACCCAGATAGGTATTTGACATACATCTCAATTTTTCGTTCCTTTCCAGATCTATTACAGCTCGCACTAGAATATGCTGAGATATACGGGACGTGCGTGCGCGGCTGGCTGGGTTCCAAGCTAATAATTTTTCTCGCCGAAGCTGATGATGCAGAGGCGATTCTCAACAGCCATGTGCACATCGATAAAGCCTCTGAATATAGGTTCTTTAAACCGTGGCTGGGTGAAGGATTACTTATCAGCTCAGGTTAAATCATTTTGCTCAGTTTTAATCGCTTGGTGCTTCAGAAAGTTTTCCATTTTTTTCAGCTTTGAAAAAAATGTAATAAATAATTAATTATTTATCAATGACATTTACTCACATTCACAACTTAAAGTCAATTTAAGTTTAATATATTCCAAAAAAAGTTTAAAATTTTAAAATAGGAAATGGCACGCGAATGTCAATAGTTGTTGACTGTGTAGGTACCTACATAAATTTTTTATCAATCTAGGTTTCAGTATCGGACGAAATATATTTTAAAGATTTTTCTTCGCTTTATTATTGGATTTTTGTTAATGTAGAATAACAATAAACAATTCAACCAATATGAACACTTAGGTGATTCCTAAAATCTCAACACAACAGTGAATGTAGTTATTTAAACTTCTTGTAAACCTAAAAGTTACAAAGAGCGAACGAAACTTGCATTAAGTGGCATTCTTCACTTCAAAAGTGATGAGAAAGGGTAGGCAAAACAAAAAGAACTTGTATTTTATATGCTTTTTGTAGTTTCTAGTACATTTTGCAAATAATTTCACAGGAGAGAAATGGCGTACTCACAGAAAAATGATTGCTCCTACATTCCACATCAACATTCTCAAATCATTCGTTGATGTGTTCAACCAAAACAGTAGAAGTGTTGTTACTAAGATGAAGGGAGAAATGGGTAAAGAATTTGACGTGCACGACTACATGAGCGGCGTTACAGTTGACATTTTACTCGGTATGAAATTATACAATACTAATATTCTATCTGTATACCTTACTAGCAAAGAATAAGTATAAACTACGAAAGCTACATACATTACATACATACATTCGATTGGTCTAGTATTTGGTATAGGTACTGGTTTGGTATTTCGACGCTAGGGTAACGAATGTTAAGCATTATATTTTTATTTTTTTAACCTTGAAAACAAATTTTTAAATGGTTGATTTTAGTGGAAAATATTTTGTACAAAACTTACCGCCGTTAATAGTAATTCAGAAGCGCTGGTTTTCAGTGACTATACAGGATAGTGACTCACGGAAGAAGTCAGTTATTATTAAAATCTGTATTGTTAAAGTTATACATACGTTATTCATAATTAATTTTCTATTGCAATTTTAACAAACAAGTCAAATAAAATCTTGCGAGAAGAAATTTACGTATAACGCAAACAAGTTATTAAAAGGGAAGTGAAAAAATAATTTTGAAATTAAAAATAAAAGTTTGAATATTATGTATTACGGAACTCAATTATTTTATTACGTATTTTAACTTTCCGAATAAAATAGTTCATAAAAAACACTCTCATGATTTTGTGGGTAAAACAATACATTGCCTTAATTTAAGTAACAATTAATCAAACAAAGAAATCTATTATTCAATGTACGAACTTTGTTCCGTCATTATTAAGGCACTGCATATTCATAAACTTCATACATAGGTGACATTGGTAGTTTACGTGACCTTAATTTATTCATGTATTCAAGTAATAAATAATATACTTACGTAAGTTCACATATTTTTTTATGGTTCAGAAACCGCGATGGGTATTACTAAAGAAACACAAGACGAATCTGGATTTGACTATGCCATGGCTGTTATGAAGTGAGTTAATAACTTAAAATATTTTAAAAAAATTACGAAAAATTTATATTAGATACCTACAGCTTTATATTATGACGTATATACTATTTATTAACCATAACATTTCTTTTAGGATGTGTGACATAATACATCAGAGACATTACAAATTCTGGCTACGTTTTGATTCCATATTTAAATTTACTTCCTTCTTCCATAAACAGAAGAAACTGCTAAACATAATTCACGGTCTGACAAACAAGGTATGCTACTCATTTTTCGTTTGTTAGCTTCTTTCTAATCAAAAAACATTATGTTTTAATAGACAACAAACAAAGCATAAAGGCTAACAAAACATATACTATATCTAATAAATAATATGAACATTGAAATCGATATACTGGATGTTGTTAATACGACGGGTTTGTTGTAGGTGATACTATGTCGGTCCATCATTCAAAAGGTCTTGGGTTCGATTCTCAGCGAGGTAGTAGTTAAAATGATGAATGTAGACTTCGTTCGACGTTCGTTTCAATGAAATGTTATGTACCTACAGCTTTACTTCGAAGTATAGGTATAATAGGCCATAAACCTCATAGATATCTAAGTACGAATATAAATGAAACTTGCTCTTTACAGGTAATCAAGTTTAAAAAAGAAAAATACATTCAAAACAAAGCAAAAGGAATCGTTCCGACAACTGTTGAAGAAATAATAGCGTCAAGTGAAAATGAAACTGGTTTGGCTAATGTTAAAACACTTGCTGACACCGTCTTTAAAGGGTATCGCGATGATCTAGATTTCAATGATGAAAATGACGTCGGTAAGCCACTTAATACTTGCATGCATGTAATAACGAAGGTTACATTCTATAATTACCTTTGTATTAAAATCTTGTGTGCGTGTGTTCATATGAAGATCCTAAAATCCATTAATTAGTCCAAAAATTATGTAACATACAAAATTAAGTAATAGCATTTATTAACACTACTATTAACAATTTATTTATTTATTTAGTCAGAAACGATTTAGTTTACGTATTTAGTTAGCTACTCAGAAACGATAAAAAAATTGATAAGTTATTACATAAACCAATAAAGTCAATTTTTAATTAATGTACTAGCTATAAATTCTTGTTGCAGGTCAGAAAAAACGATTAGCGTTCTTAGATTTGATGATCGAGTCCGCCCAGAATGGCACAAACAAAATATCAGATTATGAAATAAAGGAAGAAGTGGACACCATCATGTTTGAGGTAAATTAAAATCTAAAATCATTTACATTATACTTACAAACATTATACTTACAATTACTTACAAATTACTTATACTTGAAAAATATTAGTTACTTTTGATATTAACCACAATTCAACCTAAAGTGGGGGACAAAACTTCAAAGGGCATCGTGGCTATAATCACTTTGAAGTACATTTTCTTTCAATTTTTACTTTGTATTGTTTCGATATTATTTCAAAAATTCAAAATTCAAACTTAATTGCTTGGACAGAAAAACGTCTGTTACGTAAGCTATTGTTTTCCAAAAAAATATGACTAAAATATTTTTATTACTTGTTTATTTACAGGGTCACGACACGACGGCAGCTGGCTCTAGTTTCGTTCTCTGCCTTCTCGGTGTCCATCAGGACATTCAGGCCAAAGTTTACAATGAGCTCTACGATATATTTGGAGACTCAGACAGGCCGGCTACATTCGAGGACACACTGCATATGAAGTATCTAGAGAGAGTCATATTTGAAACACTAAGAATGTATCCACCTGTACCTTTGATCGCTAGGAAGCTGAAACGTGACGTTCAAATTGGTGCGTAAATTTTTTTTAAATCATATATGCATAATTGCATAGGTAATGTTTTATCCGTTCGCTCATCCACATAAATTTTAGACATCGTATACACAGGTAGGACTATCATTTAATGCTAACAATACACCTATTGCTGAGAAGGCGAAATGTTGAAGTAGGACAAAGAAAAAATTGCACAGATAATATGATCTCGCTTACATGTATGTACTCTAAATAGATATCTTTAATACTTGATTTAACATATCGCAACTTTAAAAAGCAAGCGACCCGAAATCTACGAAAATTGATTTACATTTAAAAAACAACTTCTTACCTTCTTACCTTTAGAAAAACTGATATATGTCTCGTACCTGTCCATACTTAATTTTTTTTTTTTACAATAGAGAATATTTTAATTCAACTTAACATTTCATTAAAATAAGCTGCTTATTGTCGCGGTCTTAATTAATGCGAAATAAATTATTTCTTTCTTTCTTCTCAAACCCAAATTAAATAATTAAAATCAGACCTTTAGAAGCTGATAAGTATTTGTACTTTTAATTTTCTTTTCAGCAACCAATAACTACGTGTTACCCGCGGGGGCAACCGTTGTTATCGGCACGTTTAAAATACACCGAAATGAGAGATATTACAAGAATCCCAATGTATTCGACCCAGACAACTTCTTACCCGAGAACACCCAAAACAGACATTATTATAGCTACATACCATTCAGCGCCGGGCCAAGGAGTTGTGTTGGTAGGTTATATCATATAGATTCGTGGCAGTGACAAGTAAAGCTTAGTATCTATCTATACGGTATTATTAGATAGCTTTAGTTTTTTTTTTTCAAAGTTTATGAGTGGCAAACGAGCATGCAGGTCATCTGATGTACCACTTAACATCACCACTGCAACCCGTGGACACGCTTCTCCTGAAGTCAGAGGTCGTACTCGGATTTGTTTGGGAATCGTAACTTATAGGTACTTATCGCAAATATCCACTAATTAAATATTAAAAATATTGATGCAACCCATCGTTCTCAGGTCGCAAATACGCAATCCTGAAACTGAAAATCCTATTGTCGACCATCCTGCGTAACTACAAGATGGTCTCGAACATCACCGAGGACCAGTTCCGTTTACAGGCAGACATCATTCTCAAGAGGACAGATGGATTCAGAGTCCACATCGAACCCAGGAATAGGGCCCCGATTCCAGTGAATGCCTAAATATTAAAGAACTTTCTTTATAAGATTTTGATATTTAAAGAATTATTTATATTAAGTATGAATGTAAACCTACGTTTACAGTTACATGCAGGCGCATTATAGCTAATAACTGCTATAATTACACCTACGTGTGGTAAAATACAACAAACATTTTGTATACCCTTCAGTGCTCTATACTTTACAGGGTTTACAGGGAGGTACCCCACTCAACATGCACTTACACAAAAATGTAACAGTGGTGAAAAACAAAGGTGAACTAAAATTAAATTAAATGTGTAATTAAATGGTATTTTTATTAGAATAGATACCTAAGCGTTATTTTTAATAACAACGACAGTCACATACTCATAAATTACTAGATAGTATATGAGATGCATAACAGAATAATGTAATGCATTGGAATTTTTGAAATGCGTATTTCTTTGTTTTCCAGTTACAAATAAAAAAATACATTATTTATATAAACAGTTAAGTATATAATTATAGAAATATAGATTTTTGTTGATTACACAACATCTTTTTATTAAAAACCTGACAAAAGAATATCTTTAGTTAATTAGGTAAATAAAAAACAGGACAGTTAGATAATTGAGTAAGATTTTATCCGATATCAGATAATCGAGTCGGATACTGTTACCAAACTAGTTTAAAATACCTACTTCGCAACAATCTGAAATTGTTACGAAATAGGTACCAAACCTATGACGGCATATGAATATTTTTTCTCCACACAAGCAAAATAGATACTCGAACGAATTGTTACACGCAAACAAACTACTGATTCTCTATGTTTATTTTATTTGTTGCTAACTAATAAAATTATAGAGAATAAGCTAATAATAAGTCACAATATAGACTTAAAAATTTGGATCTAATTGATGAAATACTTATAATTAGATGCAAATTTTTCATAACCACTAAAGCCTCATGAATTTTGCCATTACAGTGCCTGGTATAAGCAGAAACTTAACGCTACCTACTCATATGCATAAAGAAATAGGTACCTACAATTAATTTAACTTTATGTATAATTTTACTGAGTCTTGTAAATTATTTGCTATTAGGTGGTATTGCTCACATCACAATGCTTACATTGTATATAATACTTGTTGACTTATGAAGTATGATTTGTATGTAATAGGTAAATATATTAAATAATAGTGAGACAGTAAATCTCTATTTGTACTTATTATCTTTTACATAAGGTTACGCGCACACTAGGATGTAACAGCCAGACCTCGAGAGAGTTAAAACATTGTAGATCAGTTTAGCTGCCATCAGAACAATGGCCTCAGTCTTGAGCCTTCACAGGAGCGAGATCAAATAATGTTCATTTCATTATTTTTGGTTACGTGCTTTTTGGTCTACTGGCGCACATTTAGTTGTTGGGCGGGTGCTAATAAGGTTGTTGGAGCTTGGAGTTCAGGCTCGGGTTCAGTGGAGGAAGCGATTGCTCTTCCGGACTTAAATTATGAGTACTCCTTGCGAGAGATGCCACTCCTTGAAGAAACTTTTTGATCCCCGCCTGCGTTCACTTTACAGGCATCTGGATCGCTGCAGCCAGACTCTACCAAGCTCCCAATAAGGCCCATGTTCACAGCCTGTGTTTGCGAAATGCAAAATATTCAGCAGTCCAAAGAACTATACACACTAAACAACAAAAACTCATTGCTAGAAAACAGTATACGTAGCTACCGGTGGTCTCGTATATTACACCTGGAACAATAAAAACGTTTCATCTATATATATGTATATAAAAGACAAACTTGACTCACTGACTGATATATTATTATCAATCCACAGCCAAAACGACTGTACCTAGAAACTAGAAATTTGGTGCCCCTTGGGAATGCCCTAAGGGAATTAAAACAGGGGCAAAGTTTATATGGGACAACGTGATTCTTGGATCCAATTAATTATGAAAACTATGCATACGAAGTCGCGGGCATGAGCTAGTTAGTATATTTTATTACAATCAGGCGATTTTTTTTATATAAAGATATTTTATTAAAAATGATAACTGAATTGAATTTAAAAATTAACGAAATATGTAACTAGTTTTGAAAATGAAAATACGTAATATTACGCAATCAGGTCGCGCCAGTTCCCTTAGCGCTGAAGGCGAGTACAAATCACATGGCGAGAGGTCAAAAACATTTGAATAATATCAGTAATAAGAAGTTATTTTTTCCTCATTTAATTGATTAGGTTCGTCCGGCATTTTGATTAATTTATTTACGCTTAGCCCGGCCGTACCTTGTAAGAGAATAAATTAAAGGACTGCGAATATAATTTTAAACACATTTTCGATTAAAAAAGTGAAAAAGCAGGCCATCTGATGTTAAGTAGTCACTGCAACCCATGGACATCTACATTCAACATCAAATAGAAGTAAAGTCCTATCTGAGATCATACATTGCTATATATCCAGCATCCCCGCATAATTACATGCCTCAAGACTTAAAGGATTAAGAGGGCAGCCGTGGTGGTACCTCCCCGAGCGTGGTAGAGAGAGAGAGAGAGAGAGAGAGCGCTACTTCTATGATATAATATATATATATGGATATAAAATACTCCGCTATGATAATAAAAACTCACCTATAAGTGGATCTGCCAAAAGCATTAAGGTACCAGAAAAAACTATATGTAGTGATAGTGCAGCTGGAAACCTGTCTGGAGCTACACTTACTAGTACCAGAGGAAGCAACACCTGGACTGAACATCTCACCAGCCCCGATATGACAGTTATCACAAAAACAAATATCAGATTGCTTGATAGTACAAGAGCTGGAAATACAAGAGCAGTAATGTTATTAGTAATTACATACCGAAATATTAACATTGTCCCTGAAACCATGGATAGTGGAAAAACAAATTCTAATAAGAATTTAATTAAGTAAGATCAAAAATGTACAGGTATATTGCACAAGTATTAGAATTTTACCCGTCATTTTTTTTACTACTAATGAGTTAACTTAACCAAAAATAAAATCATATACATAATATATTGAAAGTGTGTACTAACCAATTCTTAAGAATATTGTGATTGTAGTGCCAACAAATAAAATTAACCGGCTGTCGACTGTATAGAAAAATGTAAAAACTGCTAGAAGGAACCGCGCTATTAAATCCGCTATGGCACCTACCATGACACATGTTGCCACTTGCATCTAAAAAAATGAAAATACACGATTTGTTTTGTAAATACATTTAAACACATCCTTATACCCAGAGTAACGCAGCCCCAGACTAGGATTACCTGAATAAATTCATTTTTTTAATAAATTGATATCTTGAAAAAAGTATTATTAAATAGTATAATAATAGTATATATTGTAATTTTAGTATATTCATTATTGAATTTCCTGCACCGCCAAGAATCGAACCCAGCATTCTTCGCATGGTGGTGGTTCGAATGGTACTAAACTGTTTTTGATATAACTTTGCACAGTTCACAATCCAAAGTGAAAGAAAACTAAATAGAATGGTAAACCCAATTAAAAGTTTCGGAGATAATGTGCAGACAAACAAACATACATCAATGAAACATTATACATTACCTCAGTATATCCGTAAGAAAAAAGTAGCATTGGTTCCATAGCTAAATATGTGACGTCAGAAACAAACGCAAATCCGAGGCCTATTAATGTGGTCAGAAATCGGGGGTCCTTAAGCAAATCCAGTTCCACATTATCATAAATAGTCTTTCTGTAAAGATAAAATGTATCAATTATGTATAA
>DWAV01002579.1:0-10928 GCA_018231305.1 Noctuana lactifera | reverse complement strand
TTATGGCGTGCTTATGGAAATTTTACTATCCATTTTATTATTCGTATTATAACAAATGCCTGCACGGTTGCAAGATCATGAATTGTGCGATAATATTTAGTAGAATACATTTCGAAATAAAAGTTAACTGCCTCTTTAGATAAACTAATTGTACAATACATGTAATACGCATATTAACGAAGTATAGCCCATAAACTCATGCTTAACATGCACCTTTGTTAAGAAAATTAAGACGGAATTAATTACATTTTTAGACTGGCTTCAGGCAGCGACTCTCTGCTGTATTTTTCTGTTGTTCATCTAGATCAAAACGCTATTAAATGACGGGCTGGTTTCCGTTCCAGAGACAACTCATTATTATCTCAGAAAAAGCTCTACCAAAGAAGTGCAAGGTACTTTTCAGATGTTGCGGACGTTTCAAGTAGGGTTGCCATCCGTAGGTACGGGTTTGCCCTGATTTGTTCTACTTTAGAGAGTTTGGGAATCGTCCGGGAGAGGCATAAATTAATTTTAAAGTAAACTGTGGTTAAAATTCTATAAAATAAATTAAAAGTTTTTTCCATAGTTATTTTTTTTGCCTTTAAAAATATGGTTGTCTTCTTCTAGTTGACATGACAACCCTAAGATTGTAGAGATGACAACCCTAGCTTGATAGTCCTCTACTATTTTCGATTGCCAGATATTTTTTTAACAAATTAATGTAAACTTTTCAGATAAAACATTTGTCCACTTTCGCAATTAAATATATTAACTATAAAACAAATATTCTTTACCTGTTCTCGCTATTATAGTGGCCTGTTCGATAAGCTTCTTATTGCAGCATACCGCTTCTTTTAATTGAATTCTTATCAACCATATGGCATGGTATGGATCGTTTCCCTTAATTATTGCGTTTCTAAGGTATCTTCCACGTATTCTGTCTACGTCTAATGAGCCTGGATATTTATGACAAAACTTGTGTCATTCGGCAGATGCAGTACAAATCTTAATACAATTTCGTGTTGTGCTAATGGTGTAATTCGATTGATTATTAGATATTTATTTATTATCATTTACATTTACATACATGAGAAGCATATAGACCTTATAAATAACAGTTTATAAGTAAGGGTATTACAGAGTAATTTTTTATAAGAAGATTTTTATTAGAAGCTTAAAATATCTCATGCAAATATAAGTAGGTACTATAAGTAGTGCAAACATTGTTTCTCGAACTAGGTACTATAAGCACCCGTGTTTCGGTCTATATTAGTAGTACTCGTATCTATTAGTCAATTTTTTGTTTTTTGACACAATTACATGTGTTGTGTCTAACATTGGGATTGATTTGTAATGATAAACCTACCTACGTATAAATTGCTTGTTTACTGAAATATTTGTTAGACTTAAAAACAAAAAATTATTCCAAAAATTTCTATTGATGTCTAGAAACGTAATAAATCCATGGAATGGAACAACCGTTTATAACTTGAATTGAATAGATAAATGATGTACAGAAACTGCGAGATATAACACAAATGGACGAAGTCCTCGAAGTGTCAATCCTTATTAACGACAAACTAAAATGACAAGACGTCTTAAAACTCCTAGTCACGACTCATATGTGTTTTATTTAGTACTAGCTGTTACCCGCGGCGTTGCACGCGTGGTTAATAATATTAGTAGGAAGTAGGATTGCATACGTCTGCGGGAGTAAGGAGCAACAAATACATAAAAGTCAAAAAACATGCAAATTATATACAAATCATCCCATGGCATCCCACAATAACATTTTTTCGGGAAAAAATCTATCCTATGTGTTAATCCAAGTTACCCTCTATGTGGGTACCAAATTTCATGAAAATCGGTACAGCAGTTTTTGCGTGAAAGAGTAACAAACAAACAAACAAACTTTCGCATTTATAATATTAGTAGGATAGTTTATAGAGATTGATTTATAAGTTAGGATCTCTACACATACGACTAGCTGTGCCCCACGGTTTCATCCGCGTTAAAAATTTGCAACATAACGCTTGATAGCATATAGCCTTCCTCGATAAATGGACTATCTTACACTAAAGGAATTTTTCAAATCGGTCCAGTAGTTCCTGAGATTAGCGCGTTCAAACAAACCATCAAGCAAACAAACTTTTTACTTCGGCTTTATACTATTAGTATAGATGTATAGGTATTTAGAGTCTGTTCAGTGAGAGTTGATAAGTAAGTATACTACGGAAACTTAAACGGAAACTATAGCTAGTTGTCGATTATCAAGTAATTGTTTACCTGTATTTGTACGATAAATAAACTGTTCTGACGGATGCCACAACAAATTCCAGTCACGACCCACACCCATAACGACTCAGTTATGATATTATTATAATAACAATGTGTTTGTTGCGCCGCTTGTCGAAAGCGTAAATGTTAATGAGAAACAAAACGGAATATCGTAAAATTACAAAGCTACTATTTATTTACCACCTTGAGTTATTTTGTAGGGAGTTAAGGTGTGCGATATACACACACGACAAAGAAAGTTCCGGCGGCTATGTCCAGTCATCTTTATGCATGAGACTTATCAATTTGTTGGCAGACCAGTGCTTACAATTTAATTTAGGGCTGCCAACACACACATAATTACTCTATACGCGTATTTTTTATTTGCCAGAATTATAGGTTAAACGTTTCTAGACTGAAGATAGGCTATCGATACAGCCGGTTGCGTGCGTGACAAGAATTAAACTATTCATAAATATTAATAAAATTAAAGATGAGAATACAAAACGTGCCTCTATATGCAATGTGGATCGCTTTATTTATCCTGGTTCAAATGTAAAAATGTATTTACATAATATTCTAATCGACTTGCAAATTACACAGATGGCCGTAATTGACCGGACTTATATAGATAATAGTGAATGAACGAGTATTTTATTCCAAATGTCGCGTGCAAGTATCAAATAATCAGAAATCGGTATCAAGTTACGAAAAGATAAGGTTGATGCTTACCAAACATAGTAGGTAAGTATTGATTATTTGAATAAGTATGAAACCACTTTGTTATTTGATCAGGACATTAACAACGCCTCCAAAGAAATCTTCTATCGGTTAGTGGTTACTTTTCCCGATTTTCCAAATTTGTTAAAATATCTTAAACAGCGTAACATTTATAGCTAATTAAAATCAATTCTAAGAATTAATGCTGTTCAATTTCTACATTTACCCATGGCTCACGGCATAATAAAATCATTTATTATTAGTTTTGTGCAGGAGATGAAATAACCAATTGTAGACACAAAAGATTGCAGGGAGTTTGTGCGCAAGATATTATCAAGTAAGCTCAGTGACTAATAGAGGTATTTGCAACATGACGCGATAATTTTTTGATGTACGCGATAACAAGATCGAAATCCTATAATTTTCCGCCGTTTTGTATACTCCGCTGACCGATCCCAAAGAGAGCACAGCGATTATACGACGAATGTGTTCCTTTCGCGACAACTTCGCAGCCAAGCTGTCGCTCGGTCGGTTATTATCGATATTTCAAAGCGTTTCAACCAATTGGAGCTAACCACAGTCCGGTAGAGCGATATAATAAATTATTGTTTTTCACAAAGCCGTCGTGGTGCGGATGCGTGCGTCGGCCGGTCGCCATTACCATGCGTAATTGCAGTTGCCCCGTGCGCCTGCGCCGATAGCCTTCCCCGTAACTTATTTGGTGTGAAATGAGAACAATTTGACTCGCCCAAGATTTATGGGCTACGATAATGACGTTCTAGGTAGTCGGTTCGCTAAATTGTTTTACTTTGCCCCGTTTGGAGGCATCGATAAAGGGTTATTGAGTTTTCAAACGCGCGTGAGGTCGGTCTGTCAGTTCGTGGTTTGTTTTTGCGATTTATGCCCTCGGCCGGGCAGCTGATCGCTTCAAGAAATTGTACTGACAGCTTAATGTTTAACGTTCGCTTGCTTTTGTCCTGTTACTCGTATTCAATTAAGTACTGTGTGCACTTTCTGTCTATATACCTACTACCGCTTTTAGCTAGTCAGGATAAGTGCAATTATTTTTTTCATTAATTAATCCAATAATTAGACTAATGTTATCTTAAACATAACTGCACAGTTATTAATCGTTAGTCCAGTTTCAATTGTGTTAAAGGTATATTAATTGTTTGTAAAATTAATATCTACTACATATTATGTACCTATATCAAAACTTTATGTATTTAAAGAAAGTCGCGACCACCTTTTTGAGCTCATGATAAAAAAATTTCATGACATTAACAATAAATATTCAATAGGTACGAACAATGCATAAGGCTTTTATGTATAATAAAATAAATAGGTGTTGCGTAAGTAATATGTAATAGATATGTTTAATGGTAGCAACTGTTTGTTATTATTATTATTTTATTTCAAATGTCATCTGGCGTAACATGAAAATACATAATAAAGAACTTGTGCTAATGCGAGCGACTGCATTTGGTCCAGCGAGCCTGCAGCGCCGCATGCGGGAGCTGTAATCAGCAGGACTGCATATCAATGTCACGGCATCGCATCTATTGATGATACTCATCTTCGAGCAATTGCTACGGCTTTAACGGCTACTAAATCTGTCATCCATTTCTGAGCGTTCCCGAAGTTTTGAAGTATAGTCAGTATATAAAATAGTATAGTACCTATTATATAATAAATACCTACCTATATAGTATAAAACAGTAGTTGCAAGTTCTAAGCTAGAACATAACGGTGTGTAAATTGATTAGTTTTCTAAGTATATACGAGCTACTCGAACGAAGGTAAGTGGATGACATCGAAAATATAGAAAATCTAATAGCCCTGCGTTTTTTCATTGTTTTAAAATCTTTCATAAATAAACTATGTAAAGTAAGTTACCAAGAAATGGTTAATTAATATTATTTATTCCATTAATAACATTATGCGTAATAACTTAAGCGAGCGTAAAAAGACGCAATATTTTAATGCACGCCTAATTTATCTTAACATAAAGAGATTGATAGTGTTCATTAGCGTAATTGTGCCGGAGTGAGTACATCGTACACCGTTACAGTACTCAGTGTCTCGAAGGCACGCATTTAGTGTGATAACTTAATCATATAAAGCATAATCGAACAAATGAGACAAGATTGAGAAAAAAATATTCGGTAATTGCTTTATGAACGAAGATTCAATGGAAAATATATTATAAAGAAAGGAATTATTTATACTCGTAGCTGTAAAAAATGGACAAGAGAAACACAATTTAAGAATTTTCGCACTTTTAGCACGCAGATACGATACACAATAGATATAAAGAAGTTTTATATAGGTACGGACATTTATAGGGGGAGTTTGTTTAAAGTGGTTTTATTTAAAGTTGCGACAATATAGTTATTAAAAAGTTTCATGACAGTAGGAGATTGAACATGCTTCAATATCGAGTCGCTCTTAATTTATTTCAATAACCCAATTTCTATTATATGATTAATGCCAAATACTTGTAGCGATTTCTCTTAAATTATTCCTCAAGTAGCGTGTTCTGTGATGTATTAAGTTTAAAAACAAAATCTTTTACAGCTCATCGTAAGCCAACAATAGTGAGACAGAAACGTCGGGAAAATAATGACGGACAGTTGCAAGTAAAAAGAAAAAGGGAAGTCTCGAGTATTCCAGGGCTTAATCGCAATCGATTAAGTTTCTGAAACATTGTTGAGAAATATTGCTATCGATCCCACTCGTGTAGCAATTTTTCATGCCGTTTCGAATCAAGTAGCTTCGGGTATAGGTGATTTTTCAAACCCGAATATGGAGGTTACCTGTATGTTAATGTAGATGTCGAGATTATGTATCCCGTGATAACTGTGTTCATTTTATACCATCAATAATGTTATTCTTTGTGTGGTTCTTTTTGTGATTAAACTTAACGGCTTAAACAGTTACTTATTTAGTTGCTGTAATCAATTTATTTCTATTACGAAGCAGTTGCGTTTCGGCATTATAGTTGGTAAATAGAGTCCTAAGGACTAACAACTTATGTAGATAGGATAACTGTTTAAGACTTAAGTCTTAACAGATTGATAGGTTTACAATGATTAACTATGATTCCATGACGAGTCAAATAATGTTCCATTACTATAGATATAGAAAGTATATTGTACACACTATAAATAAATAAATAAATAAATAACGCTGTGAAGCGTTACACAGCCCCACATTAGGATTCCCTGTGTCGTGGGTGCCATGGACACATACAAAGACAAATACACATACACGCAGACCGGGAACAGAAATCTAAATTCATCATTTAAATTTCTGCCCAGCCGGGAATCGAACCCGGGACCCTTCGAATGGTGGACTGGCGTTACACCATTACACCACACGGGTCGTCATATATACTATACACAGGCACACGCCAGATATGATTGACAGAAAACAGTGGAAGAATTTTAATGTGTCTAATCCTAATGTACCTCAAAATACCTTAAATTCCTTAGTCCGCTCAAAGTTAGCTGTAGGTGAAGTAAAATCTAAATTACCAAAGACGGTTGCACTTTACCAGCGCCAGAACAATAAGAAAAGTCTTACCCAAGGATTTATTACCCCTGCACAGATAATGTATTCCACGGCAATGGATTAGGACCTTTAGCTGATATTTATGAAGTGACACGGACCCTGACATATGGCAGGGCGTGAACCATTGAGATATATATGTAGATTTGGTACTATTGGCGTGATCGACCGACCGTTTTGTACTTATAAGTATCGGTGGTAACACGTTGTAAATGCCGACTGTGGCATGACTATATCCGAGCTGCACACTTTACAAAGATCCTTATAAGGGTTGTTATGGGTGTAATACGAACGGATATCAATCATTGTGTCTCGAAAGGAAGTTTTCAATGTTATCTGAAACGAATTTAGTGGGAAATACGGTATGAAGACGAAGCAGGTCAGCTTCGGTCAATGTAAAGCAATAAATAAATAAATAAGGCTTCAAACTCATAGGCTTACACTAGGATTCCTGTGTCCTGGGTGCCATGGACACACACAAAGACAAATGCACAAACACCCAGACCGGGAAAAAAAATCCCTCCGGGGATCGAAACGGGACCCTGCGAATGGTCGAATGCTTCGAATGCTCCATGCTTTTTTGCCGTTTGTGGGGAGAGACCCGTGCCCAGTAGTGGGACATAAAAAAAAGTGTTGAAGACAACCAAAGATTGGTAATAATAATGCGAATGACAAGCCAATCTGCCATAGTCTTATCGGAATGAAATCCGGTAAAGTTTGAATTTTCATAATCGGTAATATTTTTTGCCATTTGTGGAAAGTACGCGATTCATCATATTTTCTTATAAGTCGATATTTAATATCGGTTTGTCACTTCAGGTTTTGTCATAAGATAAAGGAAAGTACCTATATTCTGGTAATAAATTGTGTACGATTAATTGATGGATTGAACTATTAGGTTGTTAGTCCTTATCTGGATTAAATCAGGCGGGATTTGGTTTTTTCTTGGGCTAGGGGACTTCATCAATAAAAAATTAAAAAAAACCCTTAGCTTTAAAATGACATAACTTTAATGGCATCAGACATATAATATACCTTATGTAAATTATTTAAGCGCATTCAAATTTTTTATCTTTTGCTTAATCAGTAGTAGCAAAATAAAATGTACGTGTAATAATTTGCAAGATATATCTAAACTAATACCCAATACAAAGCTGAAGAGTTTTTATTTGTTTGTTTGACACACTAATCTCAGGAAATACTGGACCGATTTGAAAAAATCTTTTTGTACAAGATAGCTACATTCATAAGGAAGGTTATAGGCTATCAAGCATTACGTTCCTGTTCTTAACGCAGGTGAAACCGCGTTGCACAGCTAGTAAGTAATAAGCGCTGAAACCTTCCTTTATATGCCATTACGTATTTATCAAATAAGTTTGGGAAATAAGTAGGTATCTACCTGCAATAGCTGCAACTACATAGGATTGTAAAATTTCATCATATTATTATAGGTAATGTAGGTTTAGAAGTTTCTGGTTAATGTTCTTAGGGTGTAACTTCATTTAATAGGGTCATATAAGTCATTGTAATCTGTTTAAGGGTTAGATCAAACAGTAAGCGTGTTACTATTAATTAATATAAACATAAAATGGTTTGTCCTGAATGATTGCCTAACTGACGGATCAACGCACAGGCTAAGCTGATGTAGAGACCTGAAACTTGGGTTTTTTTTGTGCCCAGACAAAGAGGTTTGGACTACCCTCCGGAGATACGCGGGAGGGAGGTGGTAAATGCTCATGCATACCAACGCAGCCGGCCGCGCTGGTTATGTGGGACTCACGAAAATAAAAACCTACGTGCCTACCCACTAAACACCACCTGGGGTTGGCTTTGGCCTTTACGGCCTCGAAACCTTCATCGGATGCGACCTCTCTCAGCGATCGAGAGGCGTTATGGTGTGTTCTTTGTATGACGTAGTCATCCGATACGAAAGGATTTTCCGAACTCTACCCCTAAGGGGATGAAAAACGGGGGAAATGTTTGTACCGATAAGAATGGATTTTCCGAAATTCTACTATTTGTTACTGCACATCAAGTTAATGAAATACAATTACGCGTTACTTTTAACCAAGCTTTAAGACTCGGGCTTAAGTTTAAAACCTGCATATAACGGCTAAGATATCCTCGGTTGCTTAAGTAAAAGATAACAAGATAACCCTTTGACATGTAGTAATAATGTTTATTCATACCTTACCATATTGTTCGGCCCCGTCGTGTTCATAGGCGAAGATCTTGTCATGCCGATTGTCTCGTTTGACAATAATGGTGTAATCATGACTGCAGATCGTGCCTGCCCGAAAGATTGTATCCTTGACAAGTAATGGGGGATTTGGCTTTTTACTTCCATCAGGTAGTAACTCAGGCTTTCAAGTTCTGGTCGTGTCTATCTATATCTTGACAGGGCGGCCATGTTGGTAATGGGTACAAAGATAATGAAGGTCCCAAGCTACAGGGACAACCTCTATATTTTTATTTCTTTTTTTTCCGGATGGGGAGGGGACCTTCTAAAGGTACTCATTCAAACCTACTATCAATTTTATTTATTTAATAAAATTTTATTTATTTAATAAAATTGATAGTAGGTTTGATTTATTTCGCGCTACTGTCAAAGTACTTTTAAAGTTGCAAGTTGCAAGTGCCAAGTACTGTTATTCAAAGTGCGCCGGGGCCCCTTTATATCCAAGGAACTCTAGGCTGCAGCCCAGAAAGGTCTGATATGGGTCCGTCCCTGCTTAAATATATTGAGATGAACGCGGACGTGTGTGGGCTGCGACCACTTAACACTAGGAAGTTTACACGTCTATTAACCTCTTTCATTAAAAAGCTTTACAAAGAGAAAGCGGAGGTGTCTTAACAATAGGTGTGTACATTACCTTTGTCATACAAGTAATATGAGATGCCAACAATACAGCAATTGCTAGAACTGCACCTATAATTGACCAAAGGGTCAGTAATGGCCCGGTATTAGCACAATACTGTTTACATTATCTTTGGCTAAGGTGGTATTTCTAGAATGCTGTAATGGTGCATTTACGACTAATAACAGTATGGGTTTGGCTTACACAGCGTGTATGCTATTTGCTTTTACTTATTCAAATCTCGACTTGTATACGAAGATAATGCATAGGTACGTTATGGAGTTTTGTATCTTTATTCGAAATACGCATTTCTGTACATTTTTAAACGAAATTAATCAAGTCGCTCTTCATAAGCAGACACTCATTAGACACAGACCTTTTGGAAGTGAGTTGAAATTGGCTTTCTACGAGTAAGAACACAATAAGAAATTTTTACTGGAGATTAGGAAAGGTTGCATGATTTCATTCATTATTGAAATTGCTTTGTAGAATTTGTAGATATTTTTGTGAATTTAATCCGGAAAAGGACCCCATATGCAATTCTTATCCTATCCAATTAGTGGGCCTAGACTCCAAATAAATTTAATAGTTTTATGTCATAACCGTAATTATTTTAAAATAGAAATAAATCTATTAAATTATTTGGTTTTACTATCAATGCTATTAGTGGGACAACGACCCAAGAGTGCTGAACTGCTTCCATATTTGAGAGGAGAACCCTGCCAAGCTAATTACTTAGGAAGTCTACATAACATAAGCATTCGTTATTCCTTAAGACATGGTGCTTATGAACTCTTACTCAATAGCAAATTAGGTGTTCGCACAAATAAGGTATCCCGTTACTCGAATCGAGATCCGGATTTATTACCCGCTTGTAGGAAACATCAGTTACACAGACCATCTGATGCAATATTTCTTTACAATTGCTGTTTTGAATAATACCGAGTGCGGTTTTGTAGGGTGCGTTAACGTTACGGAACTAGGTAAGTCTAAGGTAGACTTACCTAATGGTAGAGAAATGAAACATAGAAATAGAATGGTGTTGGCGCGAAATTATTGGTTGGACCAGGTGTTTCTGATTGATGTAGAATGTGGGCTAAGGCTTCCTACTGCGCAGATTTGCTGGAATGCCCGCTCGGACTGTGGTTTCGACCATTATTTTGCATTCGATCCGACTGTTCGCAAGGTTAGGACTGATACTAACTTGCGATCATTGACATGCCTTTCTTTCTTATGAGTTTATGATGAGATTTTTTACCAATTGCTATGATGTCTCGTGGTAATTAGGAAAATGTACATGTGAGATGTAGATAATGAAATTTAAATGAAATAAAGTGCCGGCTAGAACTAACTCAGGTTAGGCGCTCTTCTTCCTCAAGTTTAGATAAAGTTTGTTCGTGATGTCGTCTTTAGTTTAGTACAGTTAGTCAGTTTAATCAGTTAGTTTACTTGCCTTCAACCCTTTTTTTATGTCCCACTGCTGGGCACGGGTCTCTCCCCACAACCGGGGAAGGCCTGGAGCAT
>DWAV01002578.1:0-10930 GCA_018231305.1 Noctuana lactifera | reverse complement strand
CTGACAGTGACAATCTTTTTTATCATAATTATACAAAACCTTTTTATCGCCAACAGAAAGGCTGGATTGTTTTTGATCCAAAAGCCTTGGCACCACAAAGTAAGGCGCATCTTGGCGGTAAAACAGATTCGTATGGCGTGACGGTAAAGGGCGTCCGTAACGCTCTCTTACGCAGTCATGCCCCGTCTATGCCAATGCTCTCGACTCCTGTGTTAGTTTTTTTCTGCTCGAGCAACGTAGGGACTGCAAAAAAGCACCCTTTGTATTTTTTTATTATTTATATTTAAAATTATAAGAAAAACATATTGTTAATTGATTTCTATTTTCTTAAAGACCACGTTAAAGAAACTTTTGTTTCCTTTGCCAAAAAATATTTTGATACCAATAGCTATCAGCGATAAAGCCGCTATTTCTTCAATCTGAATTTATAATTTTACAGTTATGTGTACTGTACTAAAGCATGTTTGTAATGATGATAATCAAATTACCTATAGTAATATGTTCACTTGCTACTTTATATTATGCAGTAATGTGTCAGTAAGTAATGGCGAATGCAGTTAAGTGAAACAATTATCTGTTGTAAAACAAAACTGATAAACCGTAGCAAACCGCATCGTTTGTTCTAACATTAGACCGGCGTAGATCTCCAAAGTTCAAGAAAGCAGGTGTGACTGCAGAGTTGCGCCGAAACTTAGAATTAATTCGAGCCAATGTACATTCAGCTCTCACCCTTTGCTTTACAGGAATTGAAAATTATACCTGAGTGTATATAGAGAGTTTGTGTGTTCTGAAGTTAGTTTAATGTCGAGCGTTTGAGAGATTTAGGTTTACGTGATGTAGTTGAAGGAAATTCAGTATACAATAACGCACTTTCCGCAAGCAATGTATGACTTAGAGTAATTGATTTTAATGTTTAAGATTTAATACATTTATTGTATTAGGGACATAATAAAACATGAAATTTATAAGAACGAATAGAAAAGCGACGCAGTGACTCTGAGTAGGGATTCTTCGCTTCACGTCGCGTCCATTTGTGTCAAGTCAACGCATTCTAACAGTTTACGCAACACCTAAATTCTTTGGCCACTGCCAGTGCTCAAATAAGGCCTCACTTCCCACAGCCCAATGTTAAGGTCACGTTACATAAGACGTTCTCGTAGACGGCTTGGCGGCGCGCGCGCGGGTTCAACGACCGGGGCCTGCGAGGCGCGCCGAGTCTAACTTTGAGCCACTTCGAATTGTGGAATTCGCGCACACGTTTACAAATAAGTAGTTGCTTAGATCGTAATAAGTACCTAGATAGTAATGTTCGTATACAGTTTACCATTCCAAGTCTTTAAGTTAAATGTCAGTGTCGTTTTGTGCGAATTATACTTTACTTTACAATATACCTACAGTATGTTGCTCGTGATTTTACTTTAAATGTTTTGCAGGTAGTTGAGCTAATAGACTTTACTTGAACATTTTTGTTTGTCATTCTGACTTACGATTTTCAAAACTCTATAGGTGTACCTATCGAGAAAGAAAGATAATATGATTAACTAATCAGTTTATAATAGTATTTAAGTTTTAAAACAGGAGGAATAAGTAATAATAGTTTTGGTAAACTCTAAATTGATTTGACCAATTCTCTATACCTATTGACTATGTCTGTAGGTATACAGGGAAGGACTGAAACGGAAATCATCTGATTCCCCACACTCTCGCAACAACTCTGTTGCTTATGCTATTTAGAAATTCATACAAGAAATTAGAATTTTACTGTTTTAGAAAACTCCTGCAACTGGAATTCCGACTGTCCACAAATTCAGGACGCGCGGAACACAAAGTTGACCCAAATACGCCCGTGAACCTTTGAAGCAAAGTTGTTCCGACATTGAACCGGTTTTTTCAACTTTCAGCATTGTTTTAATCTGTCAACGTGTATCTCATTCTGTGCGTGTTTCCAATTTCACAGTTGCTTTTGAAAATTGCCTGCGCCGTATTGGGTCCTCTTTAGTGTTTGTCTATTGTCTTGATTCTGCATCAGACAATAAAAATTTTGTATTAATTGATAATTAATAATTAATACAAAATTATTTTGTATTAATTGATAATTAATACAAAATTATTTTTTGAAATAAACTTAGTTTTTGAAACTCGTAGTTCGTAGAGCAAATATACTTTTTTTTAAATCGGTCTTGATGTCCTATACGCTGAGTCCTCTCTGTATTTAGTCCATGGTATAAAACTTGGTTTCCACTGCTATGTACCACGAGTATAATAAAAATACAATATTCAGTATCGTAATAATCCGAATAACTAATTATAAAACAGCTTACATTTCCACAGACTAGCGTATAGTAAGTGAAACAGTTTACGCGGCTGTAACCAACAATAGTGTCTGTTTTCGATAGCATTAATTAATTAATTAATTCTTGTCATCGGTATGTACAAGGTTAGGTAATTACCGGGTGCGGTGAACTGACATGTGTTCAAGACGCTGATTCTCGACTGTCTAATCTAAATTCACTGTTAACTTCAGATTAGCGCTTAGGGAATCGAATTATCACCGCATTGGTTTGAGAATAAGTGAACGTATAAAAATTCGGCAATTATAGAAAACCCTTTTGTGTATCTGAACGTTTAGTAAAAATTTATGTAGGAACTCGTCTTTATCTCAAACAGTACAATTTTCATCAAAGTCGGTTTAGTATTTTTCAAGATATTGAATAAAATGTGTTAGTATGACGGCGTTAGCTCAACGAGTCAAACGAAAAAAAATTCAATACCTTGGTCCAAAAACAAAAATTTACGAAACAAAAAATATACTTTCTTAATACTCCACTTGGCACTTCGAACCAGGTATTTACTCTCAGAATTCGTGATTAAACAAATCCCTCAGGCCAATCTTGGCACCGCTACGTTTGATGTATGATTTTCGTAGCAACTTCAAGGTAAACGAATAATTCTTGGTTTAGATTTGATCCCTCATATTTGAGCCTTACCGATCTGTTTATCCAGCGGTCGCTAACGAGATGTGTGTTATCTGTAAACCGTCTTGTTTTTCTTTGAGTTACACATACGAGGCATAGGATTTTGGAGATTTCATTTATGTAGAAACATTCAGAAATATCGTTTTTCTATTTTCCATCGTACGTTCCTACGTGTTAAAAGTAAAAAGTTGGCTACAAAATGTTAAAGTTTTATGTATTGATGAAATCTATTAAATTATTACGAGAATAAAACAGTCTCTATAGCTACACAAACAATAGGTTCACTTTTTTATACTTTACTTACTTTAAATCTTACTTTAGGTTATTATACCTAACAATTATTTATCTAGCCATAAAATATTTATCGTTAAACAGTTATTTTGAATAATAATTGAGAAAAGTAAATACGTATGTCTCAAAAAATTATTCCATTTTGGTTTCAATAATTAATTATTCCTGACGGAGAATATTACAAAACTATACGTCTATTCATTATAGGTATGTAAGGGGCGCTAAAATGACGTTATACCTACTGTCGTAAGTTTTTGCGCATATTCCTATGTACCTATGCTATAAAATTTATTGAAGCTTAAAGTTTCAACTATTATTTCTATTCCTAACAAAGGATATTACAGAATTTACCAGTTCAAAATAAATTGTTTTGTAGAATGATAAAATTTCTTTCAATTTTCAATTATTATCCCAATAGTCGTGGTGGTTGCAATATATCGTAAAATTGGTTCTGAACGTAAATAGAAACGTAAATAGTACCTACACGACGTTAAAAGGCGCTTAAAGCTTTAAACGTATCGTATACAATAAGCTTACTCCGGAAGCTTTCTCTGATGTCCTCTAACGAGACCGATCTTTAATGCTAGTTCTATTTTTGTAAGTCCCTATGTTAGTTTGTGTTGCTTGAAATATGGGATGTGAGGCGGCTTTGTGTTTATTGTTATTCTTTTACTTTAAAAAACTATCTACTTTTTAAATAGGTAATGGTGAGAGTTTTATTGACTTCGCGCAAACTTAGAAAATTACATTAGGAGTTTTACAGCGTTTTCCAAAATTCAACCCCTTAAAAGGTAGAATATTTAATTATGAAATATAACTTAAATGTTATAAGTCACTATAAAAATTATAATTCAAACTAAATACTTTAAGCTTTTTTATAAACCTATTTCAGTATCTTCAGGACATTATATGTTATAGTACCTATACGTGCCATACCTTCCAATAATAAGAAAAGGAACACTTTATTGTGCCCTTGAAAAAAGTTTCGAAAAGTTGTATAAAGTGTGAAAGGCCATGCACTGGTGGTGTTGCAAAGAGTTAGCGGTGAGCGAGGTGGTGCAGAGGCAGAGCGGCCGGAGGCTGAGCGAGCGCGGCGCAAGCGCCCAGGTGAGTCAGGTAGGCCCGCCCCTACGCCCTCCGCGCGCCTCGCGCACCTGACGCGTCGCTCAGTCCACCGCCAAACGCCGGCCTGGCGACTTGTGCTCCGTGCACGCCGCCACTTTCTCCACACTCTCGCGAGCCCTGTGCGACGTTTCTCGCTTCTCCCGATCGCTCAGTTTCCCGCTCCCGACCGCGACCCGGCCCTTCCTTGTACCCCGGACGTACACTCGACTTCGAGTACCGCGCTCCCTAACTTTGTTTACGAGTTTCGAATTTTTCTACCCGTCACTTCGACCGGGCACCGGGACCTTTCGAGGCTCGAGAGACGGCGACACGCGTGGCCGTCATAAGTTCTGGTCGGCCGCGGATGCGGTCGTAGAAGAAACGCGGGAGAGGCCTCCGGGAGGCCGCCTTCACGCTGTTCCCGCCGCAGCTTGGGTGCGTGACCTACGCGACGCCGTGCGGCTGCTGTCCACCCCTGATCCTGCAACATCCACAACCGCTGCCCTTGCAACTCCCGTTGCCACTCGCCATCCCGCTCCAAACTTTAGACCCCCAACTAGCTAAACATCAACGTCTGGTGCTCTCTAACATGGTAAGTGCTCTTAATATTTCCCGCCTATCTGCTCCGAGCGCAGCACTCGACCGGCAACTTCGTGCAGAGCGCAACGATACCAAACTTGTGAACAAACACATCTGATAAGAACTTTCTCGTGACGACTAATGTAGTTACAGCGATGCTATCGGACTCCGTACGGTAAGCTGTTAGATAGTCACACATCGCAAGGCTGAATAAGTAAACATTGTTTAATAGACTCATTCATAAATATACTGTGAGCTAAAGTGTCCCCGTTCGACTAACTTTGATCGTACGTAACTATCGGGAAGTTTGAACTTCGCACGTATAAGTTAAGCGTATTAACGATTCAACCGTGCCCTTAACTTTGAGTATATTGATCTCGTGTGGGTATTGAAATTAATTGGCCTAGTTTTAATTACCCAGTTAAATCTGTTCAGCGTGTGAACCACCCCTAATTCCGCTTCATTGCTAAATTAGTTCGTTCAGTTCATATGATGATTATAACCGACGTAGTCACATTAGCTCCCCAACTCTACCTTGCGAGTGAAAAAAGTTTGAAAAGCTAGAGTTGCATACTTTTATCTGAATGTCGCGATAAAAGCTGATGAATAAAGTTTGCATACCCTGTGAAGTTTGGAAATGTATTTATCTTTTGTCACACTGAACCGGAAACGATTATTAAATTTAGCTCGCTGCGGTCCAAAAGCTCTGTCTGTGAAAACTTTTAACACAATTCCAAATGCAATCGGCGAAGAAGTTAGAAGAGGAATCGAACGAAGCGGTGGTTGACGATAACTGAATCAACTTTTGTTTATAATTTAACTGAGATTCTCATCTTATTTCCGACGTAGGTACCTTCGACACTGGCCGCACCCCAGTCATGAAAGTAAATGCTGATGACAGAAGTTTGGCTCAAAATGGAAGTCGCATCAAACTTTTCTCATTAAGACCTACCGTCAAAGGTAGTGTGTTTATGTTATTTTAATCCTTATTTACTCACAAATCCAACTTTCTCTCACCGCAACATCAATGGTGGATATTATTTTTGATCTCTTGCGATGCTTAATATTTAAGTTCAATAATTTGTTCAGAATTTGAAATTACACTGAAACAATGTAAACGGCGATGTAATTAAAATAATTTCTACTCAAATTAATGTTCGTAAGAAATTGATATACTTAAGTCTGCAAAGCTTCAAGGCTTTAATTAATAAGTACAAAGTGAGCGATGCCGGACCGATGCAGACAAATATAATGAATTTACATAAAATTGTTAGAATTTCCGTCACGTTCATTGAGAAGTCGCGACGATGTAACGGTCGGCAAATATTTCGAGACCCATTACCATGTTAAAATTTTTATGTTACCATCATCAGACCTGCAATATTAATAACGGCATATATAAAACAACAACACCTGAGCTGCTTATACCACTTAAAAGAACTTGTTTTATTCCCTCGGCTTAGAAAATATTAATACCGCAAAATGTTAGCTCAATTTTTAAGAAAATTCAAGTCTTGGAATTACGAAATTGAAAGAACCCTTTTCGTAAGAGCAACGTAAAATCATTTACATACTTTAGCGTTCTCTTTAATCTGGTTGAAGTTTTTGTGAACTTGAAGAAAATTAATACTTAATATATTTTATTAATATTTGCGCAATAATTCACTGATTTAGAAAGCGTATTTATTTATTTTAGAATTGCCGATATATTTAATAGTATAATATTTAGAACCATGTCATAAATAAAGAATGTCCTATCCATACCTACATGACGGAATCATGCAAACATACCTCTCAATTTAAAAACATTAAAATTTATTAGAATCTTCGATATTTTTTTCGTTATGTCCATAATAAATTTTACTTACTAAATTAACACTAGAAGTTGGGATTACTAACATGATATTTAGGTAGAAAAATATTTGGAAGAGATATTTTTTAACAGAAATTTCGTGCCTTATAATAATAGGTATTACCTATTATGTAAAGTAAAAAAAAAACTGTTATCACATTTTTTTTAGCAAAGCCACTTTAAAATAATTGGAACTGTCCGTTCTATCTTAAGGTAAAGGCTGATTTGCTGTTCACCCCGCAGGCCAGTATTGGCTTTAGTACGGCTGTAAAAGTTTAAAAGATTTAAAAGTCTAAGAGTCTAAAGGTCTAAAGGTTTTTGGGTAATAAGATTACCCAAAAACCTTATTTAAATAAATAAATTAAAAATATTTAAATATTAAATAAATATTAAATATATTCTTAAATATTAAATATATTTTTTAAATAAAATGAACATTGGGAAGTCATCTTTGATCTATGTACGTAAAAGTGCCTATTTACGGACAGTAATTTTCTTCTGTCTGTTTTGCCTAAAAAACCGACTGACCGAAGAAATCTCAGCCTCCGCACTCGTAGAAAAATTTGTGAGAATATAAAAATATTTTGATAAAATTTTAAACAAAGTCAAATCAAACATTACAAGTAGGTATGTAAATGCTTCTCTTTTTCTAAGTTCTTATGGAAAACTTTGCACGTAACTTACGTAGGTACGTATCAAAAATGTGCTTCCTAAGAACTGATTAGAATACCTGCCTGCATCATCGTTAAAATTATCTAGCAACGTTAACGTATTCAAGAGACTAAAAAATTACACCTAGAAAATCCAAAGCAAACGCGATTGATGTCTAAGAAAAACGTCGGTAAATAGATTGTTCGTATACAAGTAGAATAGAAATCACAACTCGGTCGTTCATTGCGCGGGTATAGCGTGGCTTGTTCGTCATTATATTAGTTTCACCACAATTTCGTTGGAAAGCCGTGTGGGCGACCGCGTGAAACGGTATTCTAGTAGACGAGTAGACAACTATGCGATAATTACATTCAAACGTATGAAGAATGTAATATTTCCAATTCAACAATCAATTAAACAACAAAAAGTGTTGCGTCGCATGTGAAGGTGAATTTTAACTGTTTGTGTAAAATGTTTGACATCCACTATTTTAAATGAATATTAATATGACAGGTGGACCTCATATCTACTAGGTCGTCCATCTTTGCATCTAAATACTGAGTTTCACAGTTTTGGTTATCTGTTTGGTTCAAAGTTGTGAATGGTTTTCCACTATTGTGACACCGACTTGCTAATGTACCTATATGACAAACTAATGATTTTAATAAGATAATATTTCATGATTAATTTATCATTTATTTATCGCAATTGACTTTATTATTTTTTATAATACGAATAAAATTGTCGAAAAATAAATAACAGTACAATGTAATTTTATAAAATGTATGTAGGTGGTAAATCTGCGACTCTACTTATCAAGACTACTTCGCAACGAATGGTGCTAATCTTCAAAAGATTTCCAAATTGACGAAATGGACGGAAAAATAATATTGTTATTTTTATATTTATATTTTAAGCGTATCTGAAGAGAAAATTTCAACAGATTCGAGTACTCGGGTATTAATATCCTTATAATACGAGTACCTACCTATCATTTTAATGTCATCATCATTGCGGTTCACATCTCTGTGAACTGTGAGGGGCCCGCATTACGTCATCGCACTATTGAGATTTTTGAAGACTCTTAAGCAAGTTGCTTAAAGCACGAGTAATAGCGTTTATACTTGTTTAGAAGTTGAATTCATAAACTGAGCAACACTTTAAAAACAATAGAAAAATCATATTAATTTAGTAATGTCTCAAGGGTATGTAGAGCATGGTGAATTTGCTATTAAAATTTAAGAGGGTTCTAAAACTCAAACGTGGAGCTAATAGGTATATTCTTATCATATTGATAATTTATATATTTTTTAAGTTTTCCCATTCGCTTTACAGAACAGAAATACTCCAATCCCACGTCAATCATTAGTCGTTGTTTTTCAGCTCAATAACGTTGAAATAAGACATAAACTTATTCCAAGTACGAATTTATTTAACACTAATTTGAAATAGCAATTTTTTTATTAGGTACTTCAATTTTTTATTAGTCATAAAACTAAGTTCCACCTTGCAAGCTGCTAATTTATTTTTAAAATGTTAACAAAATGATAATTAGATATTATTTAACAGAGCGTGTTTAATTAGTGTAAATAATACTTTTATGTCTATTGTTGTGTGTAAATCTTAAAAACATTCGCTGTTTTCTTCGGCTTGGACCCACACATGAATAATATAAGGTCATCGCGCTAGCTTACGAACCGGAACGGCCATAGACTAGCGTATACCATGTAAAAACTAGACGCTCACTATTTGTAGAATAAAATCGCCTTATTGTTATTATTTTTTAGAGATATAGCACTATTCATTTTTTGTTCCTCAAATTTGTTTTACCTCCACGTGTGTTAAGTAGGTAGGTACCTATTGAGGTCGATGATGCGGATAGTTTAATTGTTACCAGTTTCAACTTATAAGAGTCACAGTGTGATTTATTATGGGGTTAACAATAATTGGCTTGAAAGGAAAGTTCTGTTTACGTTGAACAATTCAGAGTAATTTTGTTATTCTAAAAATTACGACTAATCAAATTTTCTAACGACGCGCGATATTTTAAAACCAAAAAAAGCAGATGGATGCAGCAGATTATTAATTAACTTATTTATTGATTATATTATATTTATTACAATATTTTAGTAAGCTTCAACGACATTTTTGTTAATAAAATATTATTTTCAATACAAAAGTGCCTAAAATAAAAATGCGTATTATAAAATAATAGCAGTAGCATAAAATCGTCTCACGGGCTTTTTCGCCATACGAATTGAACAAAACATACCTACGTAATGTTTTCTTCCTCATCGCTATATAAAATTTGTTAGAATTTTTTAGACACCTTACTTATTACTTATTCTCATACGCATGGTATTGTATTCCTGTGAAGAGTGTTTCATTTTCAATTACTTCAATTCTTTACCTAGTTCTCTAGTTAAGAATGAAATGCCATCCAGGTAGCCGTGAAGTTTAATTCTCGTTATTTTCCAAACAACTTTGTTAGAGTTTGGTAACTTTACATACTTATAATACTCTCTTGAAAATGTAGAGTCAATAATTCGACTCATCAAATATGTGTGTTTGCTCCTGAGTATCATGAAACTTAACTTGGTATATAGACTGTACGTAGATATGTTAACGAACTAATAAACTGATTAGCAGTCAGAGTCCTTAGTTTATTTAAGAGCTTCTTAGATAGTATACCGACGTACCCACTTTTTGAAATTAATTTTCCTAATGTCATCTAACTTTCTTAGCACTTTCTCATTAGTTAAGTCACTTTCAGTTTTAAACAGACTTTTAACCGACTTCGAAAAGTTAGGAAATTTAATTGGTAGATATATGTAGATATGTACCTACTTGTCTGTAGGTGTATGTATATATTTATCCACGCAATCCGAAACTATTAATCGTATTGTAACCATTATTCGAAGGGTCCCGGGTTCGATCCCCGGCGGCGCAGAAATTTAAATGATGAATTTAGATTTCTGTTACCGGTCTGGATGTTTGTGTATTTGTCTTTGTGTGTGACCATGACACCCACGACACAGGAAATCCTAGTGTGGGGCTGTGAATGTGAAGCGTTATTATTTTTTTATTGGCTTAACGGTGCCAAAAAGTTGTGACCACTTACTTTTTAAACATTATTAAGATAAAATGAATAACAATTTACTGTGGATTAAATGTTATATTACTTAGCTAAATATTCAGAATTGATATTGCAAAGCTTAAACTTTTATGTAAATTATAGCTACCAACGTATAACTACTATACCTATATATTAATCCTGATTTACCTCTAAATTAAATTAAACTAAATTAATTTAAAGTCACGATACCCTTAATAAAGCTCAGTAGTGAATAGGGGTAGTATTAATTTTTCGTTCACAAAAGTTGAGTCTAGGAGCGGAGGTCAAGTTGAAATTCAGTTTTTGCTGAAAATTATCCAGTCCACTAACTAGTAACATTCATATCGCTCTCGGCAATTTTTA
>DWAV01002577.1:0-10931 GCA_018231305.1 Noctuana lactifera | reverse complement strand
CCAATCCGCATTGGAGCAGCGTGGTGGAGTATGCTCCAGGCGTTCCTCGGTTGTGGGGAGAGACCCGTGCCCAGCAGCGGGACATAAAAAGGGTTGAAGGCAAGGCAATTAGCACTGGAAAAACGTTGTAGGCATAATCTTATGAATATTGTCAGTTGGCGATCGAGAGTGGGTGTGGAGTGCGGATGCGCGCGTGGGCAGTGCCGGCGGCGGGCGAGGGCGAGGCGCGCGCGATGCTGGAGTTCCGGCGCTCGCGCGGCTGCGGGCTCGCCTTCAAGCGGCGCTACCTCGAGCTGCGCGCCGCGCTCGCCCCCCTCGCCGCGCCGCCGCCCGCACCCCCCGAACACCCCGCACACCCCACACACCCCACACCCATGGACATGGACGCACACACCCACTGAAATATATAATTTCTTCATTGTGATAATTTTAATCCTGTCACTAAATTATTTAATTCCTCATGTTACATTTATCTCTGACTACATGTGATGTGTTAGCATGATTAATTATAAATGCACTCGTAAACAAGTCATTCTTAATTTTCAAATGGGTCAGTATTTGTTTGTTGACATAAGATGAGTCTGTATTTAATACTAATTCTAATTTAATAATAAACAAATAGTATCTAAGTCATTATTTTGCTTTATTTTCAACATTTAAAAAGAATCAATTGCTTTTTACCTTTTACACATTGAACCATCTGAATTTGAACAGTTGAAAGACGTCACGTACATTCGCAAATACACAATGTCGTTAGCCTGCTACACGAGTTCCCTTTTTTTTATAATGTATTTACAAAAATCCAGCTCAATGATAGGTGATAGGTCGCAAACATTAACCATTTCGTTGATAGTTGCTTCATCGACGTGGTAGGTAGCTGACATGGGATCCCTTTTCCTAGATAATTTTAAATAATAGCATTTGGAAACACTAATTTTCATTCGATTTCGGTGTCACCGGCATCTATAACAGCAGTAGTGTAACTTTATAAGGTCGGCATGTATGGGGCGCGACATCGTGCTTATGGGCGCCAAAACGTTTGTATTTATTAAAATAGCAAATAAATCACTAGGTTAATTTTATGATAATTTTGTTTCTTAAAAGATGTAAGATGATAAAATATAATTTATATTTTGTAAAACGAATTGTTGACAACTTCCGGTAGAAAATATTATTTAGTAACCTCATAAGAAATAAGTTAATTAAATTTTAAGAAATAACATAGTTATAAACATTATAAGAAATAAGTTATTTCAATTGTATAAATATTGAAACATTTTTAATTTTATTTTAAACAATATTTTTAATAGTTTTTAGCGTGTATTGCGACTCACGACACTGGATATGACGTAACAGAGTGGCGTGAGGAGTAGTGGTGGGGTTGTATTTAAGTCTGCGCGCTGTCGGAGCCTGGGTACAAACTTGCAGCGGTGGCTTTAAACTTGATGGCTTAAGCCGCCCTCACTCCCACGCACTACCCACACCGGACATACTCGACATTGCTCTGAGCAAGGGGCTAGTCCTAGATCTAACATCGATCGAACCCCTCGATGACCTAGGTTCAGACTACGGACCGGTATCCCTCCGACTGGGGCCCTCAGCCCCTGGCCCACCCGATAAACTAAAAACCTTCACCGACTGGGAAGGTTACAAAAACTCCCTCATTTCTGATTTAGACACCCCAAATTCGCCGTACGATGTCTCTAGGGAGCACCGCTAGCGCCTCTCGATCCCCGAGAGAGGTCGTACCCGATGAAGGATTCGACGCCAACAAGGTCAAAGCCAACCCCCAGATGGTGTTTAGTGGGTAGGCACGTAGGTTTTATCCTCGTGAGTCACTAACCCTATAGGTGTCGTTGCGGTCTAGTTGCAATAACATGTATAGCGTGATAGCGAGTACGAGTACAATTTATAAAGAAAAAAACAGTTAATTTTATTAAACGGATTTATTATAAAAAAATGTCTATCATCACTTAACAGCAATATCCAGACTAAGTCCTAAACGCAAATCTACCCTCTATTTAAATCATAGGTTAATTACAGAGATGTCAGTTTTGTTTAAACATTTACTTAATTTTAAAGTTAACAACCAACACCATTCCACACAAGGACTATTTGTTACAGAACTGTAGGCTCCGACGGATCACAGGCAACTCACGCATCTGTTGGCATTTATTTATTTATAAATGTCTGTTGAAAATTACGAAACAGGGGAGGCTGCAAGTATGGTGTAGGCGTCCGTGTCAAACTAACTCAAAATCTTCTAAGATAATGATTAAAACTTTGTTACTGTAATGTCTCAAAATAAAACAAGACTGTACCTCTGTGCCTCTTATGTTCGTAATATCAATAATCACACAACGTAAAAGCGCGGCAACTTAAAATGTATTTTATCAAAAATTCTGAATGCAATACATCTGTATTTATTCTAATTACCTACTAAAACATGTAAACTATACATAAATCATATAAAACTCTGCAATGATGTTCACGTTGCAGAGTCGTTCTGACACTCGTAATACGGTTTGTTAATTCTAAACATCAATAAAACTAAAACAGAAGATCTTAGAGACTTCGTCCTCGTCGTAGTAAAGACGTACTTTGGTGGCACACGAAGTTATTAAATTATATAGGTATACACTTACGTATCGGTATTAATAAACCGTGTCAGATTTGGACGTAAAATGTTATTAAGATCTTAATCTCGCAATCCGCGCGACCGAGGGGCGCGACTGACTAACATGCGACTTAATCTGATATGTTTATTGCACTTTCGTTCCCCCAGGCTCACTGGGAATAAATTAAAATTGTAATAACACTTTGAGTAGGTACATACATCTATATTAAACATAGCTATTACAGTCTATAATGCTTATTTTAAAATGCAATTTAAATCGCAAATCTGGCAAAGACGAAGCCGCTGGCGCAGCTTTTACTACATTATGTACAAGCACAATACGCTCCCGGACATCGCTTACGCTCACAACACACAATCTATCGACTAAACTCTATTATTTATTGATTTAATTAACTAAACACAAGTTGACGAGTGGCCGCGGATCGAGCGACGCCCGCCAGTCGGCTCGGGCCTCGGCAGTCGTCTGCCGCTCACGGCCGAAGTTACACGCACATCATTGAGATTTGATTCCGCCATCCACTAGTCTACAAAGTTTTCGCTTTTTCTAGCAGTTCGTTAATAAATTTCTGAAAAAAAAAAAATATATTAGATAGGAACTATGATTGTGTAAGATTTTATCTTTACGGAAATTAAATACCTACATAAATTATGTATTAGTTGTAGTTTAGTTTAGTTTTCTGATTTATTTTTCAATCTTTACTATCACTATCAGACTTAGCTCTACTGCTTAATTTGTTAATAACTTAATTCATACACTTGATTTTAAAAGAGTGCCGAGAGATTTTTTCTCCTGGCCTACCTTGCCAAAAGGGCGCCTAAAGCCGATGTACTGTATTATTTAACGTTCATCCAGTGTACATACGTGTACCTTATGATGAATAAAAATGTTTAAATTTGAATATGAAATTCACAGGCTCGACTAGTAATGGTATAAAAGGCCATGGCCCCGGGCGAAACAAAAATGGCGGCAAGCTCCCCGATTTGGCAATTTACTCTACGGTGTTTTATCATTGACTAAGACATTTCGGGTTGTTGTAAGTTAGTTCCTTAAAAAAAATGGGTTGCCCCTTTAAGAAATAAAAAAAAACTTACATGTACATCTTTTTGAGGTTTCTTGGCATCCGCTAGCAGTGTCTAGAAAAAAGGGACACATACTCGTAATAAGATATTTTTATTGCTAACCAATGCACGCACCTAATACAAAAAAGATCAAGAAAGATCCATTACCCTCACGGTAAAAAAAAATCCTACATCACTCCCATGATGTCCGGGTCTGGGGCGATCATGAGTGGAGGCGTTACTACTCACGAGGACTAAGATGGTCGCCTCAACTAGTGTGTGACAGCAACCCTCCCCAAATGAAACACAAGTACTTTATATTATGCTCTACCACTTACTATCGAGATATCGTATACCGTATGGGTATGGTCGGGAAGAGGGAAAAAATAGAAATGGAGAAAACGAGATACCGTGAGATGGCGCCGGCGATGGTCGTCGCTGTCCATGTCCAGCAGCTCGTCGATGTCCACCTCCACCTCCTGGGAGCCCGACGCGGCCGCCGCCGCCGCCCCCTCCTTCTGTAACCGTATCACACTTTGTTATATATTCGTCCCCTAGTTTCGGTCCGGGTTCCACCTCTACGCGCACAACTACCTACACACTGAAGAAACTGAAAGAGACAGTTCTCCACAAAGTTGTTGAAGGCAAGCTCACCATTCCGCACTTGGCCCGCGTGGTGGACTCCTAAATCCTTCTTATATTTGAGAGAGGACCCGAGTATAATTTGTTGCATATTATAAGTAAATAAATACCTATTAGAGTACACAGTACAGTTACCGGTGTGTCGTAGAGCTTCTGTAGTTCGTCGTAGAGCCACATCTCGACGGCGAGCCGCTTGCGGATCAGCGCCATCTGGTGGCTACCATATTTGGCCGTCAGGAACTTCTCTCGTCGCTCCTTCACCTTCGTCATTGAACAAGCATGGAAATGACTCTTATTGTTAGTTAATTGCTAATGTAGTATAGGTTAGGCAATTAATATAGTTGTTTAAAATTTTAAGCTAGCATTGAAGCTAACAAAAACATGGAATTAACTTTATTATCATTTACCTAGTAAAGTTTGGAATTTTAATAATTGGTATGTAATAGGTACGTAGGCATTTAACGTATTTAAGATAAATTGCTGTTTTTCGAAATCTCTACCGCATTAGGTATTATGTGTGTAGACTGTGTGCGATCTGTTTAAGACGGCATCTCTGAGATGAAGCTGATAAAGAGCAACGTCACCGGACCATGAGAACATCGACGCTCACCTCGCCCTTATCGCTAAAATTGACGTGCAGGCCGGCCTTGGCGGGCGAGCGCTCGGTGGGCGAGAGGGCGGGGTGCGCGGGGTGGGCCCGCGCGGCCGGGAAGGCGCCCGGCGCCGCCACGCCGCACTCCATGCCGCCGCCGCCGCCGCCGCCGGCGCGGCCCTGCAACGCCGAAACACACTTAATTGCACTACGATACTGTCTGCACATAAAGACGAAGGCTGGCGGGTGATTTGTGCAAGCCTAAATTACCTAACTGCACAAGTGTAGCCTTCTACATGCTTATTTTACGAGTATAAGACGGTGGTGTCTTAAAAACTAGTCAACGAAGCACTATGATATGCATAGGTAATTAATTAATTACCTATAATGTATAGATATAGAGTGAGCTGATTTTGTCGCGCCTTAACTTGTCTCGTCACTAAACATTGAATTTATGTATTAGCAGTATGCACATTGCATAACTGCATATACACCTACTCGTACTCGTAAAGAGAGTAATATATCTATTTAAGCATGAAATACCTAGATACTACTTGTTTCGCTTTTCTTCTATGTTGAATACACAATTAAATGTAAACAAGATGGAGTCCTTTGTAACAAAATATGATTGATTACCTACGTGTAGTGCAATTACAAAGCACTTCCCTCTTTGTGAACGTCGCTCTAACATTAGTAATACCTACAACAAAGTGTTCACATGGTGTACACTATACTATAAATACACTGTACATGTTTAGTGTACACACACTACACACTTGAATCACTTTGTGCGTAATTGGATCATTGTTCACCTTACTCTTGTGGTTTATAGGAGGTATTATACACCTTATAAATAAATATAAATGCGATAACATATTGATAAGGTGATAAGTTTATTACTTATTACTTATACCTATATAAGAACTAGCTACATAATATATAGTTGTCCACGAAAGCTACAGCTGACAAATTGTTTGGCAGATTATTATATTAGACCTACATAGTGTAAGATAAAAATCAATGAATAAAAAAGTGAAACAAAGGGAAAACTTGCGAATGGTGTCTGGAATGGAACTGGAGAGGGTCGAGTAGCGCAGTAGTTTGATAGTAGCAGAAACATGAAGTGGTAAGCGGTACATTAAAAATGTAAATGGCGGCGCCTCCGGCTAACGCCTTTCTTTTAGGCAAAACAAAGCCCTTTCAAGTACCTACCTATGATTCTCAAGTTTCTCAACGAGACGCCGCGATGCCCTCGCGGCAGCCCGCGAGTCCCGCGACTTTACATATCAAAACTGCCTTATGATTTACATTTTAAGATTTTTTTAAAATTTACTTAATAATTGCAATACTGATGTATGTAGCAAATCTAACATATACCTAGTACAAATAAATGCAGTAAAATACGAAAATAATGATACATTGAGATTGCACAGCGTAGGTACAGACAGCCCCGCACCGCATGTCTGGCGGCGCGCTGTATCGACTCTCGGCCGCAGCGCGCCGTCGCCGCGCTCTAACAAGGCTACTACCTGCCTACATATAAAATGCACAGACCTCCCTAAGGTAGGTAAGTAATAATTTAATATAAATAATAATATATTGACATGATTACTGAATACACTTATGTAGATAGTAGGTAGGTACTATTACCATAATACATAAGTAGATAGGTACTTAAATTCTCCACCAATCCGCATTGGAGCAGCGTGGTGGAGTATGCTCCAGGCCTTCTCCGGTTGTGGGGAGAGACCCGTGCCCAGAAGTGGACCATAAAAAAGGGTTGAAGGCAGATACTTAAATTGATTCGCCTTTTTTTTTGGACGTCACACATCACAAAACAGTCGTCCTAGCAATTCTTTTACCTTAATACCTATAAAAAAAACAATAACGTTTAAAATAGAACCATCGAAATCTTGAGAATGTGTTTATTGATACACACACATGACACACAGAAAAACAGACTGACTCCTACGCTACGCCGATGAGATAGGTACCTACTCGTAGGTACATAAATAGGTAGATAGAATTTAATTAAAAAAAAATTTGACCCTGAAAAGCGAAAGATATTTTTTTAACTCATTATTACCAAGAGATCCTTGAAACACTAGAAGTACCTACCTACATATCTACATATTATAAGTATTTGAAAACCATCAACGTCTTCAAAAGACATTGTTTAACTCTGATAATAAGTAAAACAATTCTATGCGCGGCCATGATACCTACCTATTACTTATTATGAACTTTACAAGTAAATTGAGAAAATCGTCAGTAAACAAACTGACAGTTGCTTTTAAAAAAAACGATGTTTAATTATATTTAAGTAACTGCAACCTTTATGTCTCAATCAGAGCTAAGTTTTCACAGACCTTATAGGTACCTACCTAACTGCCCTAATTAATATGCTTTACGATACGAAGTAGGTACGAATACGATACGAATGTACTAGATAGGGAAATCAAATCAGAAACTACTTTTTTGTATGCAAGAGATAAGCAAAATCAATTGCATGAAGAAATTACACATTAACTTAGCACATTAATTAAAGAAGCAACTTGTCATTTAGGTATGAATAGGTACTATGAATCCTCTGAACTGTGGTGCGCGAACTGCGCGTCTGCACGCCGTGCTAATATAATTAACGGGCGCGCGTCGGCGTCAGCTAACTCAGCTACCGAAATAACGGCGGCGAAGTCCGGCGAACGCCCCACGGCGCGACTCCACTGTACAGAGTCCAGATAACAGATAATCATATTATCATGTAGTAGGTATATTATCTATGGTTCAGAATGTCCAGCGCGCTGAGACGAGCGTCTTAGCTGTTGCGAAATTCACTTGTACATAGACTACCTACTCGTATATTCGATTTTGGAATGCGTTTCATATCGACAATAACAATACCTATAGATAATTAAATTATAAACTAGTCTAAAAACGTAACAAGTAGGTACCTACTTAATAACGAGGTTTTTTTTGTGATAAAAGGGATATTATATCAAGCACCTCTTTAGGTAATGATGATAGTGTTATAGTTCTTTGGAGCATGCTGCGATATTAAAACTTAGATATGCATAAAGTTGTATAATATAAAGTAGGTAACCAGATTCACTAAAGTAATGACAAACGAAGCTTCATGCAAAGTAAATAAATACTTTTGCAACGTTCGAATTCTGGCGTTGCCATAGAGCGTAACGTAAATAATTTAATCGCTCACTCCGCTCCGCTCAGCTTGTGTCGCCCGTCACGACTGCATGCTCGGTTTGGCCAACTTGTCTCAGCGGAGCGCCCATGGAGCGCCGCTAATTAAGCTGTTACGAGCAGGAAGTGTTGCAAACTCGAGTGTTGTGACGCAACATACGAGTACGACACGAGCTGTGTAGGGCGCTCCACTTTCGTGATGCGTCGTCAGGACGTTCTTGCACTCGACATCTTTGCGCTACGTTCTCGCTCTTCTTAACACGTGCCTACGAGTAATTGCATTCTGGACCTCGACGTCTAGTTCGCTAACTATCCCTCCCTACTGAGTCTATTGTGTTGAAAGATAGTTACATTTTTCTAGACAGTTCTGTAAACCACACGTACCAATAATTATAACTTTTATAACTCGCGATACGATAAAAACCAAATTGTCGCTCACATATATGTAGGTACTTAAATTTAAGACTTATATGGTTTTCTCATGGATGCCGCAGTCAGAACCGGACAAAATGGGATCAAACGGGAAGCAACAGCTTTCAAACAAAAAAGAATCATCCAAATCGGTTCACCCAGTCGAAAGTTATGAGCATAATGAGGAAACAAACAAAAAGAAATCGAATTGAGAACCTCTTTTTTTTTAAAGTCGGTTGAAAAGAAAATCTCGACAATCTGTGTAGACGTCATGTTGTGGACGTCGTGGTGGTGGACCTTGACGTAATGTTTTATGTATGGGGTATTATGTATATAGGGCAAAGGGTATGTTTTATGATGGCAGGATTTCTCACTGAAAGTATTTAAATTGAATTGCGGTCATTCATACATAGTATAAAGGTAGGGTACATAGGTAAGGAAGGAAGGAAAGCCTAGACCGGATTTAGTAGTTTTTACAGGTTAGTGACCAACACAAGTCAGATAGAAGACAACTTTAAACTAGGTAGTGTTGGTACAGTCAATATTTATATTATTATGACATTAATGTATTACTAAGTACCTAAATTAGAACAATTTGAAATGAATGCAGGTGACCACAACCTTTCTTAACCTAAACTTATTGACATAATAAACGAATTGAATTGAATTTAGGTAGGTACCTAATTGAATAAAATTATTTAAGAAAAATGCGCGGCGGCAGCGCAAATGCGCAATCAATAGGTCCAGAGACCAGACTCAATACAGGCGATACAGGTTATCGTGATTTACCTACATCCATTATGTAGGTAGTTACTTACTCGTATCTTATCAGTTGACGCTATTCAATTGTTTGTTCCGATAACATACAAGACGTATGCATACCAAAATAATCAGCGGACCGTTCAATTGGGTTAGGTACGTTACATACATGTAAGGCTTAGTAATTATTCTAATTAAATAAACGAAAATCCGTACGTAACGTAGGTAATTACGGGATTAAATAAATTGAAAAAAAAAAAACCCAAATTTACGTAACATCAATTGATTATTGGTGGGATTAGTTAGTAGAAATATTGTTCTATAATGGTTATTAAAGATGCCTTTCAATTCAATAGTTTTAAAACAAGAATTGTAGGTAGTTTTATTTAGTCTTGAGACGTAACTAGCTATCTACTAGGTATGTAGGTACTTTATGCCAACTTTAACGAAATTCTTGCGCTAAGCAGAAGAAAGAAGGGTTACAGAAGAGAGTGCGCCCTATGCGGTCACTGAGCTGCACATCCACAATAACGTGTTGCGATGATGTGCAGGACAGTGGCCGCGACCCGCGACGGCTCAGCGCTATTCGGCGGATGAGCGAGCAGCCAGCAGTGAGCAGTGAGCACCGTTAACGCTGCTCTGCTAGCGGTCACACTCGTGTCGTACCGAGATCGCGTATGCGGTCAGTGCCCCCGCGCGGATGCTGGTACGGCTCGTCACTCGGTCGCGCTTCGCAGTTGCGATTTTCTTACACTTCACGTTTACACTGATCGCGATTCACACTTAGCACTAAAGGAGTTTCGCGGGGCCGCGGCACGCTGCTAACATGTACGTGTACGAGCACATGCGAGCTTAAACTGCCGTGACTGCCGTGCGCCGCCACGAGCGAGCGGCGAGGCTAGTATCGGCTGGAGAAGGGCGTGAGGGGGGTGGGGCGAGGACCGGCGCACAGCTGAGCCCGCAGCGGCGCGGAGTGCGGAGCGCCCCGGGGCCGCCGAGGACAAGGGCTCCCCGGGCAGGTGGCAGGTGGGACAAAGCTCGTCGAGATCGTACAAACTCTGCGATCCCGTCTCGCGTCAATTCAGAAGGTGAATGACCTGTCTCGATGACGTTTGTACGTACCTATTCATTTAAGAGATCTCGTAGGTAGTTCGACGTATTGCTTTACTTATGTACTGCTAAATCTTTATTTATAACTTTAGTTTTCTATTTTGCATTCGGTAGTAGGCCTACCTATTATAATTACTAGCCAATATGTAATAGGTATGTTGTTTAGCTAAAGTAATTATGTTAATAGCAGTACCTTTTTGGATTTCGTATTTCAAAAACAATTATTTATAATTTAAATGTACCTAAATCTATTTTGAAAACAAAAGTGATTTCTCTGATTTAGCCGCGTTTTTCTAAAAAATCAAAAGGAATAAACATGTAATGAAGTCTGAGCCGCGTCTGGGGTTATAATGTTATACCTATAGGTAGGTACATTGTACCTACAAGTTTCTTTACATGTTTGGTGAGCACAGATGAGATGGGGAACAACGGAAGCATCGCAGGGAGGTAGGTAGGGTAGATTCGCCGGTTTTCGGCCTTTTAGTGGAGTTGTCAAGTTTAAGATATTATTAAAAAATATTG
>DWAV01002576.1:0-10936 GCA_018231305.1 Noctuana lactifera | reverse complement strand
AAAAAAACATACAACTGTCCCAAAAAAATTAACGAAGCAAAAAATGTATGTTTGTTCGTCACGAAACTGCTTATGCGCAGGAAGTTATTATCCATAATAAGACACGAAGTATGTGTATAAGAGATCAAAACATTAGTTTTTTAAAATTATATTATGTTATATTTTGCTTGATTAAGAGTAGATTCCGAAATAAAAATCCGAAATAAGTTTTTACTGCTTTCAAATGAGTGTTGAAAGAAAATTAACTTTGAAACTAGATAAGTGTCCAAGATCGTCGTAATTAGCATCACTACATGACACAAAGACATTAGGTAATTACAACACTGAAAATGTTTTTCCGCGATAAGAGTCCAATTTCAGCAGTAACTAGCAAAACAATAAAGTGTGTGCACTTGGCATTTCCTTGTTTATCTTCTGAACGAACGCAGGTAATCGTGCCTCGTCATTGCTTAGCGAACGTTTGTTACTGTACTATGACGTAACGTTTTCATCTTTAACGAAGCGTTTTGCTTTAAATATTTTCTAGACATAAAATATCGTTAAAATAGTTTAAAAACATTCCAGCAAGGGAATGTGAGCAGCCGCGCCGCAGTAGATTAGTGGTAGTTACACTTAATTGTATCAATTACTCGCCGTTTTCATACATTGTAGTGAAACCAGCCTTTGCTAGCGAGAATTGTAGAGATTTAAACACAATGAATAATTACACTTAAACATCAGTTGAAGATTTTTTAAGAACCATCGTCCTCATAATGGCCTATGTGTAGTGCGAGCAGAAAGGTACCGCTGTAGATATTAGAAGTGGCCCTCTTCATTTCTATAAGATTCTTTACACAAATGTATCATTAACCTTTTTTTGACGCCTTGCTCGCTTTCGCTCGTCTTTATGGGCTGCAGTGATTTCCTAACATCAGATGTCGGGCATACATATAATACAAGTAAAGTCAATAAAAATAATGTCTCCAAATCAAAAAAAAAACATGTATCAATTTCTTATAATCTTGGGTAATACAGTAAATAGAAATCGACGGATTGACGATTGATAAACATGAGTGCGTCATACTCAAGCAGCAGTGAAAAATATTTTATTTCACAAAACAAACATTTTAGTAGACGGTTACCGACCAGGAGATACAGGACTGGTACTACCGGAGGAAATGTTAGGAGAGCATCTATTTACGACCCTAGGACTTGACACATCGCTGAATAGAAAATGCGAACGAAGAAACTTCGTTTGCCACTGTTTACTGCACAAAAGTTGCCACCGAAGACATTATAAATAACGTTGGTCATCCTCACTGTGTTCATCTGTCATGAAGAATAAGAGGTTGAGGTTGACAGTTGCCTGATGAACATCAGAATCGTTATGCTGCGGCCTCTTTATCTGTATAAGTCATTATAGCTGGTTAAAAACTTGACCTTTTACCTCACTTAAGTGCTGAAGAATTAAAATTGAAGAGTACAATACAATGCGTTCTTAACAGGTGCACTAAGGCTGCACCCTCACGTAACTCACGTCCGACACGCGCGGCCGCCTGACCTACATTGTTCATATGTTTTTAATTCAGCCGCCCTAATCGGTCAGCGCTGCAAACAGTTAACGACCCTCGAGTTCGAGTGCATTGTTATCATCGACATCTCTTATCGCTGACGTCACTGGACGACGCGACTCTATCAATCATTAGCATACAGGTGCACATCGACCTTTACCAAGGATTAGATGCATGCTGTCACGATAATATGTGATTCATATGACATGATAAATCTTTTGTTTCGGTTCCGGTTTCGAAATACCCTATGAGTCTGAGTAAATTTTGCAACATAACAAATTGTTATTGTTAAACAAAAATAATATTTTTTGAATGAAAAACGCGGACATTCTAGAACACCATATGCCCTTACATTGAAACTCGAACAGATTAAATTCTTGTTCACAAATGAGTGACATGAGCCACTGTTGTTTGGGTTATAATAAAGAAACAAAAAACTTACGACGTATTGACGTAAAAATACGCGTGGGTGCAGGCGTTTTTGATATCCGCCCCGTTTTCACTAGGACCACCAACTAATGTTACCGCCGGACGAGGCAAAAAATACATTTCAAAATAATTTCTTCAAAGAAGTAGCCACTTGCCCTTATAGACTTTTTTAGAAACTTTATTAAGAACTGAAATATAACGTGCTATTTTTTTAAATTATTTATCAAGCAACTTTCAAGAAAACTGTGCCGAGAGCAGAGAACAAACAAAAACAAAACTTTGAGTGTATAGGTCTTTTACTTATTATTATTTCACGCGGGACCCTAAAAACAAGAGGACTGCGACTTCGTTAAAGTTGAAACATCAACGTTTGTGTTCCAAAAATTAGCTTTGTACATTGTTTGAGTAACATAACTGCGAAATTTTCCCGAGTAAATATTGTACAAATTGTACTGAGTTGTGAGTAGACATTAATGCACGCTTGTTTCAGTAAAAATTTTGCATTTACATCGTTACAGCGTAAAAACCAGGTCATTACTGTACTGATATTCCTGTTTACATTCGGTTCAGTCGGCCATAATGTGTGTTATGAAAACATCGGCCGAATGAATTACTATTTTGCAACACTTATTGGCTGTTTACTGTGAAGGAAAGTGAAGATAACGCAGGCGATACACAGGCGCCGGTACGTGCCTACTGCCTAGTGCTTCACGGTCGACAGCACAACGGAATAGTGATAACAGAAATTCAAAACAAATTTCTTCACATTCTTATCAAAGGCATTCACGCATTTTTCCTTTTCGTTGGAATTTAATATAATTATTATTATTGAGCCATTAATTATTTTATTACTGTCGACACAAAATTAAAACATACGTATATAGAATGCAATGGGCGAAAATACTTATTTTCAATAGTATCTGGCAATCCGACACAGTACTGTTTATGATCTTAACGCTGTGAATTTTACATTTGAGTTTTCCTCTAAAAGAGTAAATTTAAAAGTAGAATAATTAAAAAAATACCAGTCGAGATTATCAGTTTGATGTGGTCTGTGGTAGACACTAAAACGACGATACTAAAATAAGGAGTAATCTGACGGTTACGTTAAGTACCTACCGATTGACTGGCGATCGTGAGATAGACCTCACCAGTCGTCTCACCACAGTCTGCCGCGAATAATGAAGGAGGGTGGGCGTTAAACAATAAATTTGCATGAGGTAATAGTAAAAAAAACTGCTAATTTTATGTATGATATACGAGTAATACTATTCATATATGACTATAAGTGCATCGCAGGAGTAATTACCAAAAAAATACGATAGATATTTGTTCCTCAATTAAAGTTTTTTAAATATATTAACTGCTCACATAATTAAGTTAATGATCGCAGTTACAGTGCCAGTAAAAATAAAAAAGCAACAACCGGATAGGCCGAATGTAAATTCCTTATGATCATCTCGCTCTGGCAAAGTTTAAGTGCACGATAGTACTTAAGTCATAATCCAATGTATGTCTTGGAATTAATTACATGTGAAGAAGCATGGATAATTACTGTTATTACCATAGCCAGGAAAAAACAAATGACCTTACTTGGTGAAGTTCCCACACGAAATCTGTGGAGTCGGAAAATCATTATAGGAAACTAGTCTGAGTACGAGAAAAATTGAGTTCTGAACGGCATTATATTTTAAAACCTCAGTAAGCAGTCGGGCCACAAGGTGGTAAATGTTCATTGACCGATTTTCATATAAGTCAGGACAGATTGGAGCCAGAAAGAAGTAGGTATTGGTATACAGAGGAAATCTTTCGAAAGGCTATGAACATGGCGCCGATATGAGATCATTCTAGGCCTAGCAAACGAATAGAACTCCAGTCACTCATCTTTTCTCTACTGTTTGATTCCGGCTGAGTTCAAAATGTTTGCGATAACTATAACTTACAATCAACTAATAAGATATGCGTGAAAGTAATTAAGCAGTGTGTTTCTGTTGAAACAACAGGTGTTAATTAATGGTGTCCAACCATTGGGTAATAGAATGTCGTACGATCGATGAAATCAAATATACAATCAGCCGTGGGGTGAAAACCAGCTGCCGAGGTCTCGGATTTCGCGAAAGTTATTGAAATGGGGGCGTTTGTATGTATATATTTCTAGCGCTGATTCAGTTACGAACGATATTATTTCTATTAGTGAAAGAGAGAATTCTAAGAATGAAATAGCAATAATATGTTAGGGATCTTATCATTAAAAAAAAGTATCGTGAGAGTCTATACTCTATACACATTTTTAAAAATAAAATAAAGTAAAAACATTTTTATTCATCATAAGGTACATATACACTCGATGATCGTCAAATAACACAGTACATCGGCTTTAGGAGCCCTTTTGGCTAAGGATGGCCGGGGTAAAAAAAGCCAGCGGAAAAAAACTCTCGGCACTTCTTTAAAATCAAGTCTAAAATCACAAATGATTAACTGTACAGTATAGCCTTAGCCTGATAGCGCGAAGATTTCGTAGCCCGGTCTCCGTTCTAATTGGACCCTTTGTATAAAAATGTTAGAGAACAATGGTTAAAAGTTTAATTATTATTTAAAAAAGAAAGCATAATAAAAACATTTCTTTGGCAAAAGAAGACGTCATGTCTAGATTAAACTACTAAAATACTCGTACAATCAAAATAATGTTGGACCAGCGCCGAGATAATTGCAATGTTCCAAGTTCAATTAACTGTAATGCCGGACCGGCAGAATTAGCATAAATTCTGTTTACCAACTAAGCTGCCTAAGCATACAATTATTTCTAATAAATTCGTGTCTAATTAGAAGCGTGTATAAAGCGTAATAACGTATTCACGTGTTGCGTGTAAGGGTCACCGAATAATAGGTGAATTAGACATCGAACATTGTTGTATCTATAGCCATTAGTAATTACATTCTACACCTGTCTGCGATACATGATTGGTTAGCTCAGGTAAGAACCTCCTTCGCTATACAAAAATAAACTTTGTTTAGTGGTTAATTTGCTGGCATACAGCACAAAAATCAAATCTAATGTTAATTTAGATGCGTTGCTAGTTCACATTGGGTCAGTGTGGGGCAGTATGGTCCAGACCCTCATTGGGGAAAGAACCGTGGCCAGAAGTGGGCCGTAAGAAGGGTTGCGGGCGAGTCCACTAGTGACTTTGATGGTAACCTAATTTTTAAACTCGGATGAGGTCATGAAATACACTTAAACCTTACTATATGAATGCAAAAATCAATTTAAAAATGTGTATAGCGGCGTTAAATCCCGGATCAATGTACAGATTATGATAACCGTCGTTAGTGCTGTTACAATGGAGCGGCCGATGAAAATTTCACTTTTTACGAGAGAACGCGTCCACGTCTTATTTAATCGTGTTAATTAGTAATTAATGCAATAATGGCGTGCGAGCCGCGACGGAGCCGACCGTGCAGTTATGACAAACTAGCCGCTGCCGCCGGGTCCGTCGACGTTGCTGCCGTTATTTTTTTACGCCAACTCGTCATGTACGGTTGAAAGATGTCATGTTATTGTAATTATTGTCTAGCCAGGCATTTCAGCTGTGCCGTGGCACGAAATGTCTTTTAATAATGCATCTAGTAAATCCACTAATGTGACAATAAGTAGACTCAAACATGTCTGATTTGTTGAGCATGACTGGAAAGGTCCTTAAAGATTTCATATTATTATACATTTATGTAAAGTAATTTTCGTTATGTAATTAAAATACATAACGTGTACAAAATTATTAAATTAAATTAAATATATACAGTAATTATTTATAAATGATTAAAAATAATTATCAATCAGTTTAACTAAGAGTATTTCTTTGTAACTAGAACCATAAATAAAAAAGGCATTCCGTATTTCCTCGTCCTTGTTCAGAAGCACAAACGGGACCATTGGTCGGGAACAACTACAGTCGATGCAGGGGAATAGCGTATCTTTTAGAAAGAAAGTATCTAAGTCGAATGGTTTTGCAAACGACAACGAAGCAGCGGGTCGGTGGTGGAAATCACCATGCAACGTGATACGGCCGCGTGATTCCGTGCAGCAGGTATCAGGTTCCCGGCAGACTTGTGGTGTCAGTGTTGGTTGATTAGATCGTTCGCTCGTGTGCATTTACATTGAAGAATCTTGATGAAATCAATTCTTTAGGCTCTAATACCTATTTGTCTATACGATACAAGAGGTTAATGGTGCAGAAATTTTAAAAATCTTTACCCCATTTGTTATATTCATTGTAATGAAGGCACTTACTCGTACATACACTTAATGGATATGTCAATCAAATCATCGGCTTTAGATGCGCTTTAGACTAAGTTATGCTAGAAGAAAGAAGCTACCTAAAAAAACTCGCCACTCCATTAAAATCAAATCAAGTGTAGAAATATGAAATGACTAACTAAAATAAGCATTACTCTCTTTTGTCCTTTTAAGTCGCCGTAAAAACGTGGCCTTTGTGTTCAAGAGTAAGGTCTTCGCGTTGCAGAAAAACGCGTTTGCGAGGGAAAGGAGAGCACACAGTGTTCAAAGAGAAAACGGATCATGGGGTCGATTGAAGGTAGGAAATCAAACATGACAATCCGTCCGCGCGTGTTTCCGAGCCGCTCGCCGGCGAATACGATCGGCGTCGCGGCGTCGGGTTACATTACAGCTCGCGGCTTCTTGTGTTTACTAACACCACTCAATGGCGGCTCTGTCTTTTCTAAACGGATATACGAGAAAAAATATTGGCACGATTGTGAAGAACGCCAATATACTGATGCATTGTCAGAACAAGAAACTCGGTTTTTTCTCTATTCTTCCAACAATTTATCGGTCTTTTTATTATGTCTTTAATATGCGAGCATAGAAATAGACTAACTATTCAGCCCTACATAGAACCTCCTCCTTAAAAGTATAATGACGCTGTGAGATGTTACGTACGCGTAGGATAAATCTCTCAATCATGTTATTAGTTATATCTTGTTGTTATTGAAGGAATTATTTCTGTGTTTAATAGAGCAAATGTGTAAATCGTAAACTGGTGTTAAGGCAGTAACGTGCGGCTGATTTACCAACCATCGTACTACAGAAATTGCAATTTGCAGTTGCGCGGCGAAAGCTACAATATCTACTTACGGCCTGTAAGTATCACGTGGGAATTGCAATGCGATAGCTACGAGTAGATGCAATTTTTATTTCCCTTTAATGATAGAATTGCAAATGCATACTGGAGCGCTAGTTACTCGTAGTACCGACTAATCACTACTAGAGTACGAGAGCCAGTCTCTCGAACTCCAGTTCACTAGGCTGCTATTTCTGTTAAGCCGGCAGTGGGTCAAAGCCCAACAGTAAACATTTGCTTACTGTTTAACAAATGATGAAAATCAGTTTTCGAAATCACTTAATCTTGCCGCCGGCAGTTAGCTAGTGACAGTGTTACTAATGGCGAAACAACTAAAGTTAAACAAAGTTAGACTTGAACAAAAAAATTATGTGATCATGATCATATTATACACGTATTGTGGAAACGGCAACAATGGAAGCGGGTGATCAATCTTCCAATCTCAGGTCTTGCATCATTGTTGATCAGTTCGAGATCATTCGTCAAATCGTGATCAAAGTGTCTTCAATGTTCTGTGCTTATAGACTTTGAGTTAACGAGAAATGTTCAGAAGTTTGTGGCCCGAGCTTCAAGGGAAAATACCGGTTCTCAAGAACCGGAAATTATTCAAGCGGTCACTGTGTGCATCCTGTGCGTCTTTGAACACTTTTTAAAATGTCAATATTATCCTAATCGTAAAGTGACTAGAATCAAACGGCCGGCTACTCAAACAGCTACATTTAGATTTGTCTACGGGTGTTTGTGTATTGCCTGTGCTGTGTGTTTATGGCAGCCACGGTAATGGGAATCCTAATGGGGGTAATTATTAGTAATATACTTATGTTTAAGTCAGCAGGAATGACGAAAAATTACGAAACAATGTATGAAAAATTCGCCATTTACAGTAACAGTATGACAGAATCAATGCATAAAAACGAAGGTGTTGTAAAAAGTTTGGCAGGACGCCATGGTCGACCTCCGAGTGGTGGTGCATTGCGGGACCGACCTTGGCCAACTTAAACAATACATTCCTAAGGATGGGAACCCATGACCTCCATAAACTATAGATAATTTATGCAATTATTGAGCGCCATATCAAACTCGGCTATTTCTCCAAGTGGACTTGGCGCAAATCTGTTCGCAGACGGAAAAGTCAAGCAATGTGCCAAAAATGTTCAGCAAACAACATCTCGGGCATCGTGACATTCTTAGACAAGATTCAACGATGCGAGAAATGGAAGGAAATAAAATATTCGACAATCGTAACGAAAAGTGAGCGGAAACGTGACTTCGCTGTTACATTGGATGTTTCGTTTTTTATCCGTTTTTTACTGGACAGTCAAGGATTTGGCAAACAGTTGATCAAATCTTTATACTATAAGTACCTATAGCCAACGGCCTATTCCAAGGGCACTAAATTAGCTGGTGCTGATGATATATTTTGTGTGTGTGAATGTTAAAACAGCTAACATGCTTGACCATTTTTCAAAGGCAATATGTAATAGTAAACAAACATAAATCGTCATCATACATAAAATATGCCATCGAGATATAAATAAAAACAATTCAAATATATCTCAGATTGTCTCTCTTAATAAGAAGTTAAGCATTATTGAAGCAACCACTTGCAAATTTATTAGGTGTATCAACATAACCAGATGATAACTTATAATTTTCTGTCTCAGAGCTGCCTTCGTAAGTATAACATACTTAGATCTAACATGTTCACATAACGTTTTATGGTAATCCAATGTTTATTTTCTTAAGAGGTTGTTTGGATCCGTTACAAGTATTACGTGGTCGTGATCCGATTATATTTCTAGTAAAACTTCCCATTCAGTTTCCAATAGACTCCATGTCCAGATGTCCACACAGAGAAATCCAATTATTGAAATAGTACTATGTGTGTGTGGCGTGTATTATTATGGATCATTGAATTACTTAATTGGATTTGAAATCACGGAATTTAATTAGTACTAATAATATAACATATTTTGTTAAATGCTTGTGGAATAAAAATAAACACATTAAAAAATATATATCAATAACCTTCATTTCTTTATTTATAACTGAAATTTTTACTGAAAGAAAATAAAATATTAATACAGATTGAAGGCATTTGATATTCAAAAGCGAATTACATTCGAACTGAATTATTTCCACCATATTGGAGAGGGTGGCCCCTGTGGAGCTGATCACATTCCGTTAACAACATTGTCGCTTCAATTTCCCGTAAGGAAATCCGATTTTGTCAATTTCGCTTCAGTAGGTATACAATGCTTTATCAGCACTTAGAAGTGCTATAATATTAAATAGGAACTTAGCACAAGATGCCGTTAGTCACACAATAGACATAATATGCAATGTGACACTTTGTTACAATACTACGGGCATTCAGGATTGTTGCCAGTAGTATTATTAACATAACACGAGTATCGCCCGGAATATTGTTACATTACATATAATATAGAATAGAAGAAGGTGCGTTATTATTATATGAGAAGAAGGTAAGTTTTTTATGATTAGAAACGAGTAGATGCCGACACAGACAATAAATTGAAAGGACACTTATTCTTCACACAAATAGTCTTGTTATTAATTTACACGCTTCCCCTCGTTAGGCCTTTGTTGTTACTAGAAGTTGAAAACAAACCCTCAAATGTACCTACATCATTTTAATCACGTATCGTACTGTGAAAGGCTGCATGTGTGAAAGTTTGTTAATTAATCACGCTGAAAAGTTTATGATAAAAATTTAACACCGATAACTTAACATTATGTACGAGTATTTTGTTAACATTCAGGTCACAACATGTGGTTAACATACAGGATGCTTTTTATCGTATCCAGAAGATTGCCAAGAAAAGTATAGCACAAGTAAAAAGCCAGGCTCGGGCAACTAGAACGACCAAATAGAACATCGGTGGTGGTACTACTGAAAGGTAAAGTGGCGCGACGTTTAGTGCTGCAGTTTGTAGCCGGCCTAAAATTAACACGGCAGGATGTTATGTTCGACTTTTATTTGGAGGAAGTTGTGTCTGTTTATGTCGGAGTTGTTCAACAGAATTACTTCAGAAACTTCTGGCCTATTAGCTGCAACGACAACTTCAAATTAGATGAAATGCATGTTTTGTAGTGCACGTATTTATAGCACGTTTTGATTATCTAATTGGAGTCAATCAGGAAGTCCATGTTCCAGGTCTAGACAAAAATGTTTTCCGTAATCTTTGATATCAGACGAACGATAAGTCCAAAATAATAGCGGCAATAAGTTGCGGAAAACTCAACTCGTATATGTTATAAGACACGTAAATAATTAAGTCTCAGCTCATGGGGCTGCTACAAAACAGCAACTACAGCGTCACTCAAACTATCTCAAGGCCACAGTGTGAAGCCCTTTTACCAAGGTCACACAATGTACCGTCAAGTGATCAATTCGGGCATTCTATACATTGTTGAGGTAGTGCGGTAGTACAGAAGTGCTTACACAATGCGCGACCGGACGCCTCCGCATTCCAGCGCGCCCCTCCCGCTAACTACCCACATCCCATCTGGACGCGGTGCCAGCAGAGGGTCCGCTGCGCCTTTGATCCCTCCACGCGTTCCATTATGATTGATGGCCGCGAATCGCGCAGCTAAACTGCACTTATCAACAGCTGACGCGATTTACTCACTTGGGTGTGGTTATCACAGCGCAGCGCGAAAATGTTAGTTTTCGGAATTTGAAGCATATTTTGAACTAGCTGTGCCACGCGGTTTCACCCGCGTTAAAAAACTTGATAGCCTATAACCTTCCTCATGAATGTAGCTATCATATAGAAAAAGAATTTTTCAAATCGGTCC
>DWAV01002575.1:0-10937 GCA_018231305.1 Noctuana lactifera | reverse complement strand
TGCGTCCTGGGTTCGATTTCCAGCGGGGCAAAAATTTAAATGATGATTTAAGTTTTTGTTTCCAGTGTGGGTTTGTGGCCATGGCATCCATGACACAGGGAGTTAGTGATCAAAGCGATGAGTACAAAGCGTGGTACCAGGCTGCGGCGGCAGGCCGGCCGGGAAGCCCAGCAGCGGCGCGCCGGGCGGCAGCGACGCGTCCCTCTGCACACCTGCACACGGAACAATAATATAGACATCAGTAGTACCAAACCTAACCGTTATCGCCCAACCAGACCCACTGAGACAACTTGTATATATATCATTGGTCAATGTCAGCCTAATGTTATACTAGTTATTCATTTAATTCGAATGTTTTTTGCCGGCTTTGTTCTCCCCCCTCCTTTAGACCAAAGGACGACTAAAGCCGATGCACAGTATTATTTAACGTTCCTCCAGTGTATACAAATATCTTATGATGAATAAAAATGTTTGATTTTGTTAGTTACCTGGAACGCCCGAAGGTATGCTGGGCGGCCTGATGCCGGGCGGCATTCCTGGCGGAATGCCTGCAGTTATCCTGTACAAAGCAAAACATTTTAACAGCTTCAGTATGACAATGGCAGTGTAGTGGCAGTGCACTACACTGGTGTATCGGCAACTAGACTATACGAGTTGATACAGTGAAACATTAGGTTTGCACAGAACAACTTACCCAGGCGGCGGCATCCTGGGCACGGAGAGCGGCAGCGTGGCGGGCGGCGCGGGCGGCAGCGGTATCGGCATGCCGGCGGGCAGCGCCAGCGGGCCGGGCGCCACGCCCGCCGGCCCCGCGCCCGCCACGCCTAGCCCGGGCGGCAGCCCCGGCAGCACGCCCAGCATGCCGGCCATGCTCGCCATGCCCTCGCCAACCTTCGGCATTATCTGCAGAAAAATGCATCAATAATATTTCAGTCACACTGTGACCCCCTACTCTACTACCGTTCTGTTTTTTTACTTCACTCTCCAGTTTCTGAATTCTAAGTTTCAGTATCATAAAAGACAGAGAGAAATCCTACATAACCCGGGGTCACTCCCATGATACCTTTTGAAGGTTTCCCGTTAATAAAAAAGTTCATCCCCCTCATCCTTACGCACTTCCTTCTACTTGTCCCTTTTTTCCGTGAACAAAATGATTAAACCCTCACCCTGGGCGGCAACCAGGGCGGCAGCGTCTCCTCGTCCACGGCGCCACCCTCCTCCAAGGCGTCGAGGGACAGCGCGCCCATCACCCAGCGCGCGTGCAGGGCACTCCAGGGCAGGTAGGCCACGCCCAAGTCCGCCTCCCAGTAGTCCTTCCACTCGCGCCCCTTCACGCCTTTGCCAGCTGCCCATTTTACCTATTACCAATAAAATTATTTCAACATTATAATACTTAGAGTAATTCTTCGCTAAGAGGATTTTATTATAATAATATGAAAAGGTAGCGAATTTTTTGGATAATGATATTTCATTATCCTATTAAGTAACTATGTAAAAGTATTCAAGTATACAAGGTTCTAAAAGGTTTTTTTGGCGTCAGATTTTTTCATTTATACATACAACTATGCATGATATTTTGTATACATGTTAGGCTTTCCTCATAGATTATGTTAGTATTGTGTGGGAAGTGGGTACAGACGGCGATCTCCTTGGAGTGCAGCTTGTGGCGGTCGAGCTTGGCGAGCGCCTTGGCGGCGTCGCGGCGGCGCTCCATGACGACGAAGGCGCAGCCGCGCGGCGCCACCACGTCGATGGCCAGCACGCCGCCCACCGCGCCGAACAGGTCCGACAGCTCCTCCTCGCGCGCCAGCTTCGACAGGTGCCCCACCCACAGCGTCGTGCTGCACACTGCACAAATACACACACATACAATCACTCTAATGATCAACGGGTCTCTCCACATAACCGGGGAAGGCCTGGAGTATACTCCACCACCCTGCTCCAATACAAATTGGTGTAAATTCGGTTTATTGGCCAACCCATATTGCATGTTCTCAAACCGACTAAATGGCCTCTAACCAGGTTTAACGGTTTTAACCTAAAAATTTTTTGGTTGACTAATTTATTCTATCCTATTGATTGTTATATTAAAAGTTTATTAAAAAATACCTTTATATAACTAATTATACTCACCACTAAGGTTCTCTTTCTTAATGGGAGGAAGACCTTTCTTCTCTCGTTCTCTCTGTTTTTCCTTCTCTGCTTCCCTTTCCTTGTAGCTCTTTTCTCTGTCACTTCTTTCTCTGTCTCTGCAATTAACACAATATAACACAAATAAAATTTAAATTATATATCAACTGTTAAGTAAGTTGGAGAAGCAGTGTGGAGTATGCTCCAGTCCTTCTCCAGTTGTGGGGAGAGACCCGCGCCCAGCAGTCGGCCATATAAAAGGTTGAAGGCAAGTAAGTTGAGCGTGCGTGAGTTGGTTGTGGGCAGCAACCTGTGGCCAGTAGTGGACCATAAAATGGGTAGTAGGTTGCAGGCAGGATGTCAGTATATATGAAGGTGTCGGGGTACCTGTCGCGGTCCCTGTCGCGGTCGCGGTCGCGGCGGCGGCGCGGGGAGCGGCTGCGCGAGCGGGACCGGCGCCGGCGCTTCGGCGACTTCGAGCGCGAGCGGTGTCGCCGGCCCTTCGGCGACGGACTCCTGGACACATACCGCACACATACTATACATCTTATATTGTCATGTTCATTAGCAATTTGTTCTTCACAAAAATTGGTTTCCTCTGACACTTAAATCTGTCTCAGTATTTATTTGATAAGCAAAACATTTCACACTCCACAATACATTCCATGGGCAAAACATTTTTTTTAATATAAGATTTACAATATGGAAACTGCATGTGTTACATACATACAGTATATACTACTTATGTCTGTCTCGACTCAACAATATCTCGAGCAGTGGCATAAGAATTTCCAGCCCTGAGGTTCCTTTCTTTACCAAAACAATACAAAAGGGTCCTAAAAAACGCGCTGTTAAACAGTGAATTTGACCGCAAATATAATATGTTTTAAAACAACTTACCTAGAATCATTTGCGTCTGGTATTTCAATAACCTGTGGTCCGGCGTCCACAAATTCTATGTCTGATTCATTAGCCACATCATCTTTGGCCTCGTTTATCTTCTGTTGGTCTGATTGGGAACTCTGCAATGAATAAATTTATCATTGACTATATTATGTACTATATTTATATACTTGTTTATCTTGATGTAGTTATTAAGTTATTTTATTAAGTACCAGCTTATCCACGCTCCGCGACTGTATCGGCGTGTATTTTAGAAATGGGCCCTAAAAATCAAAAATAATGTCTCATAAAAACTTTACCTGTTTTTCACCCCCATATTCAGTCAGTCATTCAGGACCAAGCATTTTATAATTATGTATAGAAGATTGATACGTTTTTGACACTCACCAAAAATGGCAAATTTTGATTTTGGGTCTGCTGCATATTCTGCATGTCATTCATCATTGGCATTAGATTCTGAAATCAGTAAAAAATCAATGTTAAAATCGATGTAGTTAGCTTCTTCTATTTTTAATATTATTTTATTAACAACATTCGAAACTTACAGGTATTTGCATTCCTGACATGAGCTGCCTCATTATCTCAGGGTTTGTTAATAAACTGAAAAAATATAAATATTGATAGATAATAATTTATTACAGAATGTGAGTTATTTATTAAAGAGTTTGATCAAGCTCCTTAATAACTCACACAATGCAAGCAAACATAAAACAAAATATTTTAAAGTATTTATTATATTAAAGTTTTCCCATGCCGAAATAATCAATGTCATAACCTATGATGTTTAAATAGGTAGTCATAACCTGCCATTATATAATTATGTGCAATTTAATCGTAATTACGGCAGGTTCATTAGAACTACATAATATTATTATTTATTATATATAGCAAACTTGAATAATTTTGATTAATATTAGCAAAGAACCTAAAGCTGTTGAAATTAATACATCTAAACCAATTAGTAAAAACGAAACTCATATGAATTTTCTGTATTTTAACGGTTTAATTGTATTTATTAATTAATAATCAGTTGATTACCTCAAGCTATAACTATAGCAATAATTAACTCAAGATATAACTGTTCAAAGGGTTTTTTTTAATGAAGGCAATATTTACCTGCCCAGAGCTTCTGCCAAGTTGTTAGTCTGGTGACTTTGACTCTGATGCGACTGGTGTGATTGGTGTGACTGATGTGATTGGTGAGACTGATGTGTCTGGTGACTTTGATGTGAGTGACTGTAGTGACTTTGATGAGACTGGTGGCCTTGTGAGTGGTGACTTGAGTGAGTATTGTGTGATATTGATGGGTTCTGCGATGGAGGGTCTGAAACTGGCGCATCATCTTCACTGTCATATTCAAAGTCATTGAGGAGTTTCCGATTGAACTTTGTGGGAGGAGGACCGGATGGCTCGTCCTGGAACTAATAAGAGTGGCACTATTAATACAATCTAATTTGAGTGAAAGTTCCTTTTCATGTGTGAGCTTCAAATTTAAATAGGTAATAATGAAGGCTAAGACTGAACTGATGCTTCCAGACTATCACTATATTTTAATGATAATACTTCTTAATTTAATTGTGATAATATCGCACATGATTGGCTGTCACATGTGCTCCCTATCAGGATGCAGCTCCAATGAATAATGAACTATGTTCCTTTATTTTAAGAGCTTTTTTTTTACCATCAGATTTCCTGGCTGTTCTTAGACAAAAGGGAACCTAAACCTTGTGAACAAACATTGGACAATGTTGGAACATATTATTATGACATGTCATATTCTATTTGATTAAAATATGTGCAAATTACCTGATCACCGCCCATAGGGGAGGATGTATGTGGACTGTGCTGAGCAGGAGCAGGCGACAACTTGCTGTCTGTTGTGTTGTGAGTTAGGTTGAGAGAACTCCCTGAAATATACCAATTAAACTATTTCAATTTAAGACAACACATTTGTGTTGAAAATATTATGTAGGTATTGTTGTATAACCACCAATCTGCATTGGAGCAGCGTGGTGGAGTATGCTCCAGGCCTTCCCCGGTTGTGGGGAGAGACCCGTGCCCAGTAGTGGGACATAAAAAAGGGCTGAAGGCATGTTGTATAAAAATATATTAACACAATTACATAATATGTTTTATAATGGAACTGCAAGGTATTCACAATTAATGACAATTTATTAAACAGCGCTTCCAAACAAATATACAAAATTTAGCATGAAATATGAGTTGTTTATATACAAATATAAATTAACGACCCGCGTGGTGTAGTGGTTACCACGCCAGTCCACCATTCTAAGGGTCCCCGGTTCGATCCCCGACGAGACAGAAATTTAAATGATGCATTCATATTTCTGTTCTCGGTCTGTGGTATTCGTTATTTATCTTCGTGAGTGTCCATGGCACCCACAACACAGGGAATCCTAATGTGGGGCTGTGAGTGTGAAGCGTTATTATTATAAATAGCCATGTAAAGTGCCATCACTACATGTTATTAGTTTGTTTGACACAAATTCAACTGATATGAAATCTTACCATTGGCAGTACTATTTTGCTGCTGCTGTATTTCCTGATGTAGAGGATGGTTGGGGTCCGCCATGTCGAGTAGTGGCTGGATCACCTCTGGACTAAACACATTGTTTTTCTGCCATAGATTAAGTACTCTTATTATGTTACGCTGAAAAAGAAAGGGTTTACTTCATTAACTTTTGATACTGCAGTGCAAGTTTACAAAGGCCTTTATGTAATTTAAATCAAGTAATTTTTTGCCAATAAAACTGGTGTATGAATTTCTGATTTAGGTATATCATAATTAATGCTGAATGATTTTTTGGACATGTTGAAACAAATTTGATGATTCCTTGTACATGAGACAGTTGTGGAATGATTTTGATGAGGGTTATCTTCTATTTGTACTGTAATAATTTCTAATAAGACATTATTTATTATATATTATTAATGTTAGTATGTATGTCTTGATTTAAAATGCCAGACACAGACCACAGGAAATATTAGACACCAAAAATTTTGGTAATTATATTTAATTAAATATTAAACAAAGCTACATATAAATTTATCGTATCTCATACAGTGATACGGTATTTAACAGTTATATTAGAGCGAGATAAAATATAACCTAAAATGAAATTTTATATAACAAACCTTGTCTTCAGGGGGGCACCTGAAGAGATTAGCGAAGGTCTGCTGCATGTTCTTCGCGAACCGCGGCGCAAATACATCCTTATCTTGACCGAACTGGTGCCGCGACTGCCTTACTATCGAATCTATCACATAGAGCCCTGGCACTTTGTATTCTGGCTTGCACTTTTGGATAAACTTTTCCACACTATGCACAACATGCTTATAAAACTTTATGGCCTTTATAGCACCCTTTGTTATAGCACTCATCTTCGCCTTCGATATAGGCGGCTTGTTTTCGTACAACCCGGATAACTGAAAGAAAAAGATTGTTGAATCTGATGCCACGGCGAATTTATACAATCGCGAATGCACACAATTAATACCTCCGCGTTGAACGCCTTTACTTCGGCCATTTCCATTTTTGTGTTAGAATCTTACAAACTAAAACTATAACGAATTTACACTATTGGAAATATCCATTTAGGCGACTGAAATCATCTTCGTGAGCAATCAACATGCTCAGAATTACAAAATGGCGTACCAAGAACTGTGTTACCAGTACTGTAATAATTTTATAATAAATTATAGTCATGTGTATTTTGTGCTAGTTAAATACAGTATCATAATATTTATCCTGTGCTCTGTGATTTTTTTTGGTTTAATTTATGACAATCTGTGGTCTCTGGTCTGATTGTCAAGTCAAAGTCAAAAAGTGACGAACAGAAATAGTGACACTTGACAAACAAAATAATTATTAATTGAAATTGAAAACAAAAAAGTAAAAAGCTGAGACAAATAGAATAGCATTAAAATAGCTTTTAGGCTCAAATATTATGATTTAAATTAAATTCATTAAACCTACAAAATACATTGACGGTATAATATTATCACATGTAACTTTGTACCTAGTTTTCTTTTAGGTTTGTTACAATAATAAAACTGTTGCGTTATGGCTGATGAATATGCAGCTGTTAAACGCGGAAAGCTCATCCTAAAAGGCGATAAACCAAAGTAAGTATTGTACATGTTGGCATTTGGTTACTGCACCTCATGCAAAATAAAGCTTATCTCAATTGCATATTGATGCTGGGCTCTGGAGCTGAAATAGATACTAAGGCAAAGATAATAGTTATCAGTTCTTCTTCATACCAACACATTAATAATTGTATTAATTTCATTGTAAGAATAGTTCTCTTTGTCACTTAAACACAAAGTGGACTGGATGCTTATTTGCTACTTTTCTATAAAAACAAGAAACATTCTAACATTTATGTTTTAGGGCAAAAAAACGCAAACACAAGAAAAAAGATAAATCAGGGGACTCAGGGATTGATGAGGATCTTGTGAAGCATGGAGGGTGGTGGAAGGTAGAGAAAGTGGAGGATCTAACTGGTTCAATATCCATAGAGTTTGGGAATGGGTCATATGTCGCTGCTCTGGATAATGGATTATTTACGATAGGCGCACCTCACGATGAGGGCGATGGTCCTTCACCAGAAGAGATCTTCACAGCTTTTCCGGCTGGAGAAAACAAGTTTGCTTTAAAATCAGGCTATGGAAAGTACCTGGGCATCTCTAAGGATGGTGTGGTGATCGGTAGATCTGATGCTGTCGGGCCTATGGAACAGTGGGAGCCAGTTTGGCAAGACGGTGAGACACATTTTTGAATATAATTTGTCAATAACTCAGTATAATAATAGATAATAAGTATTCAAATAGAAAGTTTTTAACGAAATTTGCTTGAACTAGTACTCAAGGATGTTATCATCAAGGCACGGATTAACACATATTTTATTATTGCTTAAGTTCTAACACAAAGGCAAAAATTTTTATTCACATGAATAACTCAAAACTACAACTTTTTCGAGTTATATGGAGTTTGAACTTAATTAGCTATATTGGGAGGTAGTCTTATTTAATCATAAAATTTATAATTCCATCAATTGCAGGAAAAACAGCAATACTTAGTGCATTGAATAAGTTTGTGTCGATAAACCCTGATGATGATTCAGTGGTGGCACAGACTCTAACAGCTGGTCCCCAGGAGTTCTGCCACATCCGTAGCAACAAGACTAGGGAGGTCAACACTGTTGTGGTGCCTGCAGAGGAGCAGGGGGACTTGGCAGAGGTTGAAGTTAATTATGTGTAAGTATCTGCATTGGAGCAGTGTGGTGGAGTATGCTCCAGGTCTTCCCCAGTTGTGGGGAGAGACCCTTGCCCAGCAGTGGGACATCAAAAAGGATTGAAGACATACATTGAAGACAAAGAAATCTGTATGCATGAGAGACAAAGGTAAACTAATTGACTAAAATCAATACAAATTTGAGAGATTTCCATAAAGTGCTTAAGGCATGTGAAGTCCTCCAATAATAATTATCCTGGAGTATGCCCTAAACTCCGATACACAATTAGATGATTTAAATGTAAACAAATAAATATGAAATTAGAGTCTAAATTGAACCATAGAGCTGCCATGATTCCAGATGGTACCAATGAAACTTAAGTCTTCTAGTATATGTCTAAAATTATGTTCCTAAACATTGTCAACAGGAGAAAATTCCAGAAGTTCCAAGACAAGAAACTAAGAATCAACGAGAGCGGGGTGACCGACCTAAAACGCGCCAAGATGGAAGGTAATCTACACGAAACACTACTAGATCGTAGAAGTAAAATGAAAGCCGACAGATATTGTAAATAAAATAATTACATACAATTATTAAGAAAATGTTTTATTACTATGCACTGAACGTAACAGATTTAGAGTTATTTAGGTATGAATAAAAACCACATTACAATGATTTAATATTTATTTCCTCTTGCAATGACATTCGGTACAGGGCCTAAAACATTTCGAGAGTAAATTTGTAAACACCGTTTTCTTACAGAGAAACGTACTGTTACAATCATAGAGAATTTGAATATAGCTACCTACACGTTTTATATAAAACCATATCTACACCTAAACCTAGTGTCAGACTAGAGAAAGATCTAGTCTTGTGGAACTTGATTCGGCGCTTCCGCTCCATCAACCATGTGCAGTAAGCGTGGTTTCATACATACATACATACACATGAATATAAAATAACTTATCTCGCTGACACACCGTCGCTAACGCACCACACACTTATTCTTATCCTGCCTATGTAATTTAATAACATAAAATCCATCATAATGCAACGACTGAAATATTGTCGCCGTCTGTTAATATGGAAGACATTTGAGAAAAACGGTTAGTGGATGTCTATAGGTCAATAGAACCCAAAACAATTAATTTTAGATTTTTTTTCTGTTAAAAAACGTGCCAGGCCATTTACACTACAAGATAATATTCCGACGCGTAGTTACTTTTAAGAAAATTTTTTTTTTGTTCTTTAAAGGCATGACATGGCTCGTGGTCAAACCCTTATCATATCTGACAGCGAGACCTGTCCCAAGAGTGGGAGACAGTGGGACAACTATTCATGATGATGTTCAAAAACCGTTAGAATTTTTACCGACTTCAAGAAGTAGGGGAGTTCTATGTTCGGCTGTATTTTTTTAATACATTTTTTCCCATTGGAATTCTCTATCTAATTCTAAGCTTATATTTAATGCACATTACAAATGATCAGATGCTCATTATAAGTATAAATGTGTGGTACGCCTTACGTGAAATTACACCATGTCTTTTATTCTGAACACAGTAAACTATTTTGGCATTTTTGATATACAAGTGGCTATCTATATGCTAGAATTAACAATTATTCAGTTATATAGGAATATCCAATGTATTTACATACACACGACACCTTTACATAGTACATTGTATATCGAGACGAGTCTGTTACATCATTAACGAATAACGGAAAGTCAATAAATATTTAAAATTATTAATCACATCATTTTTCTTCTTGTCAAAGCTACAAATTACACAGATAAAGTAACAGACTTACAGGATTTGTTAAATGTTTTGTGTATTTCTCGTTACAATCATGAGAGTGAATGTTAATTTTGTTATCAGATCGCGGCACGTCAGTTCCATTAAATGCTTAGTCTATATACGCCACATACTAATTAATACATCAATGTGCACTTACGAGGCTAAATGCAATGCTATACGTTAATCATTTGTGATAATTATCTGCAGTCTTTAAGGGGTAAGTTAAGAAAATCATCAAATTTGATTCGAAAATCCATTTTGGTCATATAAATTCATGTCAAATAAATTTTAATCTGTTGTACCTATATGTTAAACTATTAGTCTGGGCGGACACTTTCCAAAAGAACCTTGCTATTTAGCCTAATAAGTTAGCATTTACAAAAAAGAATAATATACAAATGTCACGATCAGTATTAAAAACAACAATTGTGCACTAATAACGTAAAAGAAAATCCTTACGATGATACAATATTAAAACTAAGATATTTATAATCAATACCGACGCTACCTTCATAAGCGAATGTAAATCGATTGAATTGAAATGTCGCCGTATTATTGCTCTTTATTTTCCATCATTTACCGCCGATTCCTGAAAGGCAAATCAATGCAAGGATCAACTTATCAAAACTGTCAAATCTATTGCCAAAGTTCTATCGAGTTTCCGAAAGCATTGCGAAATGCAATCTCCGTACAAAAATATTCTCACCCGTGGAATAGCCTTTCAGAAACAGGCGCGGCATTAGTAAATAATAGTTTCAATATCACTACATTAAAAAACAAAGTAGCTTTCTCTGTCCCTTTGTATGCTTAAATCTTTAAAACTACGCAACGGATTTTGATGCGGTTTTTT
>DWAV01002574.1:0-10941 GCA_018231305.1 Noctuana lactifera | reverse complement strand
ACGGGTCTCTCCCCACAACCGGGGAAGGCCTGGAGCATACTCCACCACGCTGCTCCAATGCGGATTGGTGGAGATAGTGTTGTGTACTGACTATTATTCGATTCCAAGAGAAGAGATGAAAAAAAAAATCGATACAAATTTTGACATTTTTGACTTCTATTAATGAATCGATCGATGTACAAATTGTACAAGTTGTAGGTACAAGATACAACTACAATTTTAGATTGTACAGACTAAGAAGAGATACTTGTACATTGTACAGAATGTAACTACATAACATCTAAGTATTGTCTGTGTTTATGAATCAAAACAAAGCGAATTAGGTATCTCTTCTTAGTCTGTTAATCAAAATCAAAGTCAATTGTCACTGTCAATGTCTAATCAAAGTCTTTCGTTCAGTCGATATCGTTAGCAAATAGCAATGTGATTATGATTATGATAATGATATTACATTTTTGATAAAGTTTTAAGTTTTACTTTCTTTTGATAAATAACTTTCTAAGATTGAGCAGAGTACGTACCTCCTGTACATCAAAAAATTTTATTTAATATTTCCGAAATTTCCAACATTTTCAAGATATCCGAAGTTGTATAGATCAGGTGAACAAAATCTCTTATTTTATCCATAATCAAATATTCAATATAATGTTTGCATAAAATACTTAAAATTCTTGAATTAAAATAATAACCATCAATAACCGTCTAATAACCATCCTTGCAAATTATTATATTGATTAAGACATTGATTTATGGGATCACTTTCAACACTTTTTGCGTCCCATTGCTGGGCACGGGTCTCTCCCCATAACAGAGGAAAGCCTGTAGCATACTCCACCACACTGCTCTAATGCAGATTGGTGGAGAAACAGTTAGTGGCCAACCCGTGTTGGATATTGTTTAACTACTGTTATCTATAACAACCTTTACCGACGGCTTAACATGCGCTCCGAAGCACGGTAGTGCGCATGGAATTCGCCACTAGCTGTTACCCATCCAAGTACCTACCGTGGTTGCTTACGGCCTTGTTAATGTGGCTCTCAAAAATAAAAATAATTTTTCGATTCTGGCTGGCAGTGGCTGTTTCAAACCAACAAAAGAAACTCTTCAGCTTTATTATATTAGTAGCGATATTAGCTTATATATCAATCAATGAATAGTATTGAATCAACAGGGCTAAATGGCAACTTTAGAATTGTTGAGCTCTTTATCGGGCCACAAAGGCATAGTATGGAATGTATCATGGCATCCACTTGGAAAAATATTTGCATCATGTGGAGAAGATAAAATAATTAAATTATGGAGCAAAGAAGGCCAAGAATGGGCTGTGAAAACTGTATTAATGGATGGACATCAACGCACCATAAGAGAAATAGCATGGTCACCCTGTGGAAACTTTCTGGCTTCTGCTAGTTTTGATGCAACCACAGCAGTCTGGGATAAGAAAAGCGGTGTGTATCTTTAAATAAGATATTTATTTTGCAATGATTGAAAAAGAAAACCATATTGATGTATGCAAAGTTCCATTATAATATTATGATATTGTTACTAGGTCAATTTGAATGCAATGCTACACTGGAGGGCCATGAGAATGAAGTTAAAAGTGTAGCATGGTCAGCATCTGGACAATTGTTGGCAACTTGTGGAAGAGATAAATCTGTTTGGGTGTGGGAAGTAGCTGGGGATGATGAGTATGTGTGTGAAGCTGTCCTTAATGCACACAACCAAGATGTAAAAAAAGTCAGTAAACTAACATAAATACCTTGTATTGCTCACATCCATTAAATTTTTCTATTATGTATAAAAAACAGAAAGTATGAGTATATATACAATGTTTCTTTATAGGTCATATGGCATCCTACCCTAGATATTCTAGCGTCTGCATCATATGACAACACCATCAAATTGTATAAAGAAGATCCGTTAGACAATGACTGGTCTTGCATTGCAACACTTGAATCACATGAATCTACAGTTTGGAGCATAGCCTTTGACAAGACTGGAGAGAGACTTGCATCAATTAGTGATGATAAAACTCTGAAAATATGGAAGGAATATAAGCCTGGCAATCCTGAGGGAATAATGGTGGCCGAAGGGGATTCTATTTGGAAATGTATATGCACTTTGTCAGGGTTTCACACTAGACCTATATATGATATTGCTTGGTGTCATAAAACTGATCTCATAGCCACTGCATGTGGTGATGATATAATAAGAATATTCAAAGAATCTGATGGTTCAGATTCGAATGCACCTACTTTTGACCTTATCAGTACTAAGCAGAATGCTCACTCTCAAGATGTAAATTGTGTTAAATGGAATCCGTTGGGAAACCAGGAATTACTTTCTTGCAGTGATGATGGTGAAATAAGAATATGGAAGTTAACTGAATAATTGTTTCATTGTATATAAGTTTAAATATATTATTTTAACACTTGTCTTGTTTCTGGATAGGAAACATTAAAAATAATATTGTTTATTTTATAAAATAAAATTGTTATGAAATTATTTTCATGGGTCTTCTTACAATTTAATTTAGAAAAATACTAAGATATTGAAAGTTTTGTTTTACTTAATGCCCTGTATGTCCGTTTTTTCTTTTTTGAGTGAGTGAGTTTTTTTTTAAGTCAAAATTAATAAAAGTCTATTTATAATAGAAGTTTTTGATTCTTGTAGATAACATCTAATGATTTTTAAACTACAAAAGCTGATTGTTAAAAAACAAGCTCATCTAAAGGTATTCTATTCAAACCTAAAAATGTCAAGAGGAGAGAAGACAGGAGTAAAATTAATTGATGTAGTAAATACATTAGAAGATTTTGCACCTAAGCAGCTTTCAGAGGGTTGGGATAATACAGGATTGTTAGTGGAACCTTATACACCAAGGTATCTGTTTATTTTTTATAATAATACATTAGACATGAAATACACCACAAAATTACGTTTAATACGAAATTAAAAATAATAAATATTTACTGCCTATGCAGTATTCTCAACTACTAATGTTATAAGGCTACTATTCCTGTATATTTACAATTTTGAAATTTATTTACTGTCACGTGAAGTTTTTTTTTTCATTGTTCATGATGACATCATCATTCTTAATTCTTGTTTATTTTCAGAATTATAACTAAGATTCTACTTACCAATGATTTGACAGAAGATGTTGCTTTAGAAGCGAATGAAATTGGTTCTGAAATGATTATATCATATCACCCTCCAATTTTCGCACCATTGACTTCTGTGACCCAAAGGTAACAACTGTATAATAAGTTTTATTATCTTGATTATGTTTTATATATTCCATTCGATGACAGGCGCGATACATTAGTTACCGAGCCGATTCAAAGGGTCCTGAGTTCGAATATTTTTATTTCTGTTGCCAGTCTGGGTGTTTCTGTGTATATCCAATTGTCCATGGCACCCATGACTCAAGCAATCCTAGTGTTGAACTAAAAGTGGGAGGTGATAATTATTTTATATATATTCAGGAATATTGTCTGATTTTTTATGTTTTTATTAGGACTTGGAAAGAGAAAATCGTCGCATACTTACTAGAGAAGCAAATTGCTATGTATTCACCTCATACTAGCTGGGACAGCGTTCAGGGCGGTGTTAACGATTGGCTAGCCTCTGCCTTTCTTTTTACTGAATGTCGCCCTATCATTCCTAAAGAAGACCCTAACACTGGCGCTGGAAGGTTTGTAGATTAGTAGCATTTTAAAATCACGTGACCGGCAATTTCACTCGCGGTTTCTGTATAAAAAAAATTACAAATGATTTTCAGTTGATACCATTATTAAGTACTATGTCTTTATTGCATCTCAAACAATTATACTTTTTCAGAATATTACGTTTGGAATCTTCAGTGACATTAAATGAAGCTATTTCGAGCATAAAAAAGATAACAGGACTAACGCATCTACGATTAGCAGTTGGTAAAGGAATGCACCTCGACAGTCCAATCACAAATATAGCGCTTTGTGCTGGTTCAGGAGCATCTGTGTTAAAAAGCGTTACAAATGTAGATCTCTTTCTAACGGGTATGAATTATTTTGTAAACATTCCTTGCCTTTTTTTTGCTTTTCACCTTAATTAGCCGTTACCTGCCACTTAGTAGATTAGAGGTTTTTCAGAATCTTGAATAACTATAATATATATACCTAACCATAATTAAGTTATAACATATAAAATAAACTTGATAATTATATAAAAAAATTATTTTCAAACATTTATAATTTATTATTTGTTTCTCAAATTTTCATAAATAAATACCTTTTTAATTGCAGCTGATTTGAATACTATTAGCTTATTTTATAATAGTCTTAGCCTATATATATTATTGTATGTGTGTCAAAATTCTAAAATGTTGTTTCTTTGTTTAGTTACTTTTGTCATAAACAATCTCGCTTTATAATTTCGCTCACATTGTACAAGTGATTATTACTTAAATTCTATTTTCATTTGTCGTTGATTATTGAACTTTTTCATGCTTTCAGGTGAAATGCTACATCATGACATTCTGGATGCAGCCCAAAAAGGGACATCTGTAATACTAACTAATCACTCTGATTCTGAGAGGGGTTTCCTACGTGGTTTTGCAGGTGTCCTTCAAAGTAAATTGGATAACCAAGTAACTGTCGAAGTAAGCCAACGTGATACAGACCCATTGACAACTGTGTAACTTATTTTGATTTTCTTAGAGCAATAAAAAGCTTCAGGCAAAGAAGTGTATTTTTTATGATTATTAATATAATTATAACTGTTTATAAAATGTTAAATTAAAACAAACAAAAGTAAGCAAAGTAGTTTATTAATGCTTTTACACGTCATGAGATCATTAACTTGTTTTTGTTGTATGTATAACAATTTATGCTTAGCTTAATTTTTATTAGGTACTCTTAAATTATCTTAAACATTAATATCTATAGTTGCACATTTATATTACAGTATTTGACAAGTCTGTCGTCCGTGAAATTTTGATTTCAACTTTGAATTTCCATCCTTTGTTCTGGAAGCTGCACTGAAATTTTTTCATGTTGAATCTCATATAAATATGTTTTAATGTTAATAAATCATGTCGTTAATATATTTACTTACGCAGATCGTTCTTGTTTGCATTGTTATTGTTTTTGGAAGTATTGTCATTTAAATTATCTTTAGTCTCATAATCTACGATTTTCTTCTTTCTAGGAGATCCATGACCAGGTTTGATTTTGCAAATAGAAGATACTGTCCCATTTTTATCGTCATAGTTGATAACATATTTGCTTTTTTTTGATTTGTTGACGGTACTGTCAATTTTTTCAGTTTTATGTGTTTTTACTGGTGACGACTTTCTACGCATCATACCTTCAGAATCCATATTGTCTTTCGTGTGTACATGTATTTGTTCTTTTAAAGCTAATTTATTATTAGTTATATCTGTTCGTAATGTTTGACTCATTTTTTGTTTATTAGTAATTTCAGCACCCAAAGATGACGCTTCAATTTTTTTATGATCTTGACTAATCTGTAATTTTTTAACATTCATTGTTGAGTCACCAGTATTTATAAGACACTCATTTTTACTGGTGCGATGCTTTTGTGTTGATATAGATGGATTGATAGCATCTTTTTCTTCGTAGGAACTTTTGTGTACCTTTCTATGTTTCTTATTAGTAGAGTCACTGCTATTAGTAGGAGATTTCTCAGGTGTGACTAGTATTTTTGTTCTACTTGGGTTATAATTTTTTCGTCCGCAATTTTGCTCGTTTGTTCTTCGTTTTCCTGAGTCCGCACGTTTAACCGTAACGTTATCGATATTGTTAGATTTATAACTGTTTTTGTGATCGGTAGCTTTTGTATGCCCTTTAATTTCATCACATTTGTTTTCGGGCTTTTTTCGTTGGATACTGTGTTCTTTGTTTTGATTGCGAACGACTTCATTGGAATTTTTTTTAGTCTCCTTTAAGTTAACGTATAGGGGACTTACAGATATTCTCTTTTCAGTAACGTTTATATCTGAGATTTTTCCTTTTTGGAGCTTTTCTTTCGTATTTGTGTTGTTTCTAAAAAATATGCGACATGTAAATATAAGCAAGAAATCTCACTCTCATTATTTTTAATACTAAAATATAAAAAAGCGTCAATTTATCAATATGTGTTTTTTAATTTCAATAAATCAAATTCAATAAGAATAATTTCTTAAACTGAACGTTAGAGGAACTGAATTGAACGTTATAGGAACTAAATATAATTTGATTGGATTGAATCGCATCACCGCTTAATTTTTAAATAGAAAAAATACTTACCTTGATAATAAAGGTCCTTCCACCTGATTTATTCTAGATTGTGCTCTAGAGGTTTTTTCAATCGTTTTTTGTTTGTTTGCCTTTGGTGGTTCTGATATACTTCTAGTAGATGGGGTTGTTACCTGTTGTCTTAGTTTAATTCTTCGAGATTGTACTGTAACTGTCTCAACGTCTCTTTCTAATATAGGTTTTAAATCTCTCTTTCCTTTCTTTTCTTCTAATTGTGTGTCATATTTTGAATGTGATCTAGGAGCAGGTTTTGGAGTGAAGTTATATTTAATAGGGAGGTTTTCATAATCTGGAGCTTCATCTGAGTCTACTTCACTATTGCAGACACTTGAAATTAATTTTACTAATTTCACGGATTGGAGTATTTCATCTTCTTCATTATATATACTGTCTAAAGAATGTTTTCTTTTTTCGTTTATTGTTTTGTCAGGTTTAACTACTCCAAAATAAGTAAGATCGCTCTCACGGAGTTGTCTTGCTTTAGGATGTGCAGGTGTTGGAGACATTTGTAACATTTTCACTTTACTTTTTATTGTGGTGGTGAGATCTTCTTCATTTTGCGGATTATTTAACAATCTTTGATCTGTGTCTTGATTGGAGTCAGTGGAATTTACTGGACCTGAAAGATTACAGAGGTATAATGTATGTTTAAGTTTACTAAAACGAAATAATTATTGTTTAATTATATTTCTAAGCGTCATTAATAACAATGTATTTTTGTTTATTAGTGTTCAATTGTATAAAAATACTATGGTATAGAAACTCTACATTACAAATTAATTTAAATAAATAGCTAATTTTATATAATTATATATATAGCTGCTGTTAGTTTTTAGATCCATCCTATTAGACTATTCGGTATTATATCTTATATTATAGCCCACATTTTCGTTTGCAATATAATTTCATTAAAATAACATACCTATTTTATTTGTCCTAGAATTCGATTTTTGAAAAGAGCTCCAATCTGTTCCACACTCATCACTTGATTTTGATTCATTACCAAATCTTTGCTCAATTTGTAACTGCTTGTTTATTAGTGAAACTCTTGACGGTTTTGTAAAATTATGACTTAACTCATTTTTAGCCGTAAGATCAATTGAATCCCCAAAAGCCATGTTCTCACCTAGTAGATATGGTTTGGGTTTTGGAATTTTATTTTTAAGAATACTTTTTGTAGCTGCTGTATTCTCATCGATTGTTTTAGCATCATTCATAAAACAAGAATTTTCCGTCTTACCTTCAAAAACATCTGTTTTATCACCAAATAAAGTAATAGATTTATCAGTTATGCAATCAGTCATGGGTACAAACACACTTCTTTTTTTCCTAAAATCATTTGATGGCGGTGGTTTTTCGTCTGTTGCTATTATGTTTACTGTTCCTGATTCTGCGGCAAAGTGTAGTTCCGTTTTGCAGAATTCAACTTTTTTTGTCCTTCGATCGCTATCATCACTTATGTGAGCATTCTTGGTTTCGTAATCGACCGTTTTTGTTGACTTCGGCAAAGTTATCAACACTTTTCCTGCAGATTGAAGGGTAATGTTACTTACATCGATTCGCTTGACGCCAATGATGTTTTCTGAGTTCGGTTTAACTTGGTTTATATAAGGTTTTTGTCTATTTTTTGAGAGCCAATCCTTGAATGTTTCTTCGCGAATATCTTCCATTTTTGTTTTTCTTTCAAAGTACCTAGAATTCTCCGAGTTGTCATTGACAATTTCAGATGATTTACATATGCCGCTATCAGTAGACGACTCCATTGTCAAGGCATCGCTTTCTCGCAAACTTGATTCTTCTATTTCTGGCGTTTCCTCAAAACTGTAGCTTTTTCTTCTGTTATTCCAACTGTCACTTCCATTTAAAAGAGATTTATATTTGAGAGTACTTAAAGTTATCGGTGCATCTAATAACGAAGAAATTGGAGTTGTTCTTTTTTGGACATTTTGTGATATAAATTTCTCGGAACTTTTCCTAAGTGTGTTTTTAATGTTATAGTCTACGTCTATAACACTTGTGTTATCAGTAGAAGACGATTCTTCACTGGGCATTCGAATTGAATTTATATTTTTTGATCCTCGCCATTTTGAAGGTTCGGATATCTCGAAATCATCAGGTTCTGTGACTTTGTAATTTTCTTTTTCAACTTCTATTTCTGGAGATGACTCGAAGGGAGTGGATGATATTTCTAGTGGCTTAGATAGCGAAGTATCTGGTTCTATAAAATTGTACCCAGAGGATATGACCTGGAATTAAATAGCGTTGCATTAATTATATTTCACCAAGGAAAAAAACAGAAATCATAGTGTGACGTTAGGTTTACTCGCACTTTGAGTACTTTATAAATGAGTTTACCCTTCGTGAAGAGTGGAGTAAGTAGGATGAAGCTGGTGCGCCAGGTCCCGCTGTGGAATGATACGCCGCACGCATAACACGCACTCTTGCTCCGGGCGCACTGGCGTGCAGCACCTCCATGGCTCGCGCGACCTTCCGCGTCACGCCGCCCTCTGTCACCTGCAGTTGCAAGCACTCTCTTTATTATAACTTCATAATTTTACATAATCATTTAATTTTACATAATGAAGCTAAGGCTGTCCTTTTGTCAAGGAAAAGAAACCATACTAAAGTTATCTATGTATACCGTGCAATCCGTGCATGCACCCGTCTTTAATGTTTTTTTCACCGAGTGAAAAGTACCCATAATAGTTTGTTTTCGTATGATTAATACCGTCTAAAATGCAAATATGACTCGCATATCTCCATACTAATGTTTTAAAATTGCGCTAGGTCGCTCCTTGACAGGATTAGTTAGGTATGAATTTCTTTAATCTAAAAAAAATTTAATATGATTAACAAAAAGAATAAGCGACTATATTTTAGTCTTACGAGTATGAATGTAAGATGCAAACTAGCCTAATCTTAAGAAATTTACATCATTTGATTTATTATAGCCGTTATTTGTCATCGAAGGCGGATTTTGTTATATTTTAACGAGCTCTGCGGCCCACTCATATTTTTCTTTTATTTTAAAATTTATTGGCATAAAAAGTTATCTAATTTTTAAACTACAGAAACCTACATAGATACATTAAATTCTAGAATAGCTAGGTATTTCAAGTCAAGACATTCACTTATCTGTCTAGCAAAGCATTGGATAGGAAGGCTGCCAGTTCGTGTTTACTATTTGATAAAGACATTATGTTAATATCCTTATAGACATTACCATGATTACCCACACCTCGCCAAACTGTGACTCGTATTATTCACGGTTCGACAGTTAGTGCGCTTGCCCCAGTTCTTTGTTATCGTAAGTGTACACCGCCACACCGCACATGCAAATATTTCAACGTAACGAAACATAATATTTGCTATGGCGGGAGAAAGGCTGCACATAGGTAATATCTAGCTAAATGAATTATAAAAGTTTGGGCGGAACCTACTGGAGTTATATTAATTTACAAATTACAAAAACATTTCATGTTAGTCTTAAGTATTACGCAATTCTACATAGTTTTAGTATGTTACCAAAAATATGTATTGTATGTAAAAAATATGTAAGGCGTAATGCCTGTCATACAGAGAATACAGCTTTTCACACCTAGTATCTAGGTGAGTCTAGACTACTTTCAAACAAAATCACATATGAAATAGGTATTCATGGCTCCATGAATTGATGACGTCAATTTGAATAACTGTTCGGCAATCTAGCCTAGCATAATTTTAAGTGAGACATACCTACTGTTACTTTATAAACAATGTTATAATTCGATTATAATGTTCGTTATAAAAAACAATAATAATATCTGTATACGTACCTATAATTAGATAAAAATTGTGACATCGTTTTCTTAGAACCTAAATAAATACCTACCTAGGTAGATTATGTAAGTACTTTGAAATCGTGTTCAAATTAATGTACCTAAAAGCATATCAATAAATTAATAACTTGATCATAATACGAGCTTTAAATCTGTAGCAACTCTCGTTTTGACCTTGATTGAAAATAAACAGGTATCTAAGTAAGTAGTTATTTATTGTTACGAGTGACGTGATCGCCATAGCGGGGGCGGAATGAAATTGTAACTGGTTGTTTAATTGCATTATATCCAATGACTACTCTTGGAGTACCTACTTTATTTATTTAAACATTATTTTATTGCTTATATGCACTTCATAAGATCAACAGAACAAACGCATTAGATCAAATAAACAATAGTTAAATAATAATAAATATAAACAATAGTCAACCTTATCGCTAAAAGCTTGAATAAAGATGTAAGAAGGCACCGAAAGGTAGGTGTATAGAAAAAGAAAGATGAAAAGACTAAATGCAATAAAATACTAAAAAAACATAATTATTACATACCATTAAAGGCAGCAGTGGAGGTAGTACATATAGTAACTTACACTTTTACACCATATAAAAGGAAAAGAGAAGAATTCACATAAAAGGGCTTTCCTTCTATGTGATCCTGTAGTTACCAACTTTTTAACAGATTCTAGCTAGGTATATTCTTGACTTTTGTAATATGAAACGTTAAACATCATAGGTAACCATTATATGGTCCTCAATACATTCGGGGGAAGATCGTAGGTAGCCTACATAAATCTATTTCCATGCATTTTACACACCTCCATGTAT
>DWAV01002573.1:0-10942 GCA_018231305.1 Noctuana lactifera | reverse complement strand
GAAAATTTAAATGGATTTCCGTTTTTTGTCTACAATCTACACCCCTATTACAGAAAAAGTTAAATTATATTATATTATAAACTGAATTGTATGATTTTACGTAACAGTTTAGGTTAGGACATAAAAATATATTGGCCTTAAATTTGCCACCCTAAAATCAGCCGCCCTTGGCTCCAGTTTACTCAGCCCACTGGTAAATCCGCCACTGTCAACAAAACTGTATCAACTGTCTCTGATTTAAGGTCTAGGACGCTGCTTATCATCTGGCACTTACCATAAACTGATTACTATGCCGTGTTCTAGTTTGTCACGCAATTAGGATGAAAGGCAGATTCTGTTACAAGTAGGTACCTATATATTTATATGCTACTATCGCATTTACCTAACACTTATTAACTTTCAAATATTGTAGATTTTTATAAGTATATTTTTTGTCTCCAGGGAACAGTTTTTGAATAATACCTATTGCAGAAAATTAAGAATAGAAATATTCAAAATGCCGACAGCTTTTATGAATTTTTTATTTTCTTTTATTTTTTTCTTTTTTTACAGCATATACCTATACGGTTTACACAGGGTCGAAGTTCTTTTGATTTACCGTGCAAAATGTTGCCATGCAAAACGGGAGAATTAATGAAATGAAACAGAAAATTTAAACTTGAAGATATAACATATTATGAAGTAGTGTTTGCTCATCTAAATATGTAGGTATATTCTACATTATTGCTTTTATCAAGGTTGAAGAGCAATGGAAATTCATATGATGGTATGTTGTGTTTACAATTTACCTATTGCCCATCAATTTCTGCATACCTACTACTATTTTAAAAAGTCAATTTATATACGCATGGAAAAATATAAGAAGAGAGAAATGCGCAGTAGTTTTACATGGTTATCATTGGGATCATTTTATACTTTTACAATTACAACAATCTACTTCCTAATACAAATGAACTGACGCAAGAATAAAGCATGCAGGTACGCAAAATATCAGAATTATATAAGCCGCGTGCCATAGACGTACTGATTGGTAGGTAGGTATATATAAATTTTCAATTAAATATTTTTTACTCACTACAATATTCCTTTGTTTTATACATAGGAAAACATGCCGTATGTCCATAGAACAAAGTCATAACGTTTATGATATAAATAAAAGAATTATACGCTAAACAAAAACAGACATATTGTAATAAAAGTAGGTAAGCATGACAATTTAATATTAAAAATGAAAGTAAATTAAAGAATAAATTAATTTTATGCTTGAATTTATTTTCTTGATGCTATTGGTAACACTATTGTTAGATCTGAATGTGGAGGGATATAAGAGGAGAGGAAGACCGAAAAGAAGATGGATGGAGTGTGTGAGAAAGGTGTGACTGTGGACCTGATGTATGATAGAGATGAATGGAAGAAGAAAACATACTGCGCCGACTCCATATAATGAGAAAAAGACAGGTGAATGATGATATTGGTAAAACTAACAATAAGATTAATATACCTAAGTCTTGGTACTTAAGTAACATAAATTTCAACAGAATCTGGCAGTCTGGCAAACAAACAGATTCAAATTCAATATCTTTTATTCATTGCAAGGTTTTTACATACACTTAATGAAAGTCAAATAATTCTATTGGTTCGTCGGTTTGAAGCGCCCTTTTGGCTAAGGTAGGAAGGCCGGGACAAAAAAGTCAGCGAAAAAATACTCACGGCAGTCCTTTAAAATCATTTATCTCCTTTTAAATAAACCTGTTGATGTCTTATCAGCTGTAAACTAGATTATATTTGTTAATATGATTACCAGATTCTATTGAAATTAATATAATTATAATAGATACAAAACATGTAGCAATAGTGACAATATTAGTATTTCAACTTCATGGATAGTTCGCACGTGACGTTTTCACTTCTTGTATCTTTACAAATAACCATAACTAATGAAAATTTGTTACATTGGTCGTCAAGGTCTTTACGGTAACATTTAGACTACATCTTAACTTAAATCCGTGCTTATGCGTATGTACATACGAAATCTCAAAACATTCATAGGAGATAACACAAAATTTAAATAACTCAAACAAACAATTGCCTTCAACCCTTTTGTGTCCCACTGCTGGGCACGGATCTCTCCCCACAACCGGGTAAGGCTTGGACCATACTCCAGAGCATACCAATGTGGATTGGTGGAGATAACAAACAATTATAGCTCGCGCGGGATTAATTAAATATGTACCTAAGTATAACAAACAATTTATAGGTGCTACGCGCCGGCAGCGTATGCAATTAAGCAGATATTATTATTATAGTTTCTTGTTAAACGCTCTTTTGTAAAGATAGTTTCAAAGTGATAAACTTTAAATCGATCGAAAATTGTTAATTAAACACTAATTACACCACATGTGAATTAAACCCGCGCGCATTTCTTTCCACATTTCTTTCTTTCCGGGGAAGGCCTGGAGCATATTGCACCAAGCTGCGCCAATGTGGATTGATGGATAATAATAAAGGCGATTATATTCTACTACACTAAAACCCCTCAGTGGCCGGCCTCAGCGTGTTTGTAGGACTCCGAGAACGCACCGGAGTCCTGCGCTACAGCTCCAAAGGCTCGTCCTACTCGTATATCTATGACGGAAGGAAGTCAAAATGAAGTAAGGAAGGATGACGGAGTGTGAGGTAACACACCGTCATCTTTCCTGGGGCTACTGGATGAACAACTCTGACAGCCCTCAAACCCTAAAGTCCTCAATTAACCGCCTCTTACGACAGGTATACCGGGGATATCGTAGCTATATTATTATATTCTGAATTTCTGAACGGAGCGGAGAACTTGTAAACATAGCATCCTAAAAAACATAATATATGATTGTGTAATGTGGTCAAAAGTTCAAAACAAAGTATCTACCTTTTTATAATTCTACTTGTAAGTATTTGTATTCACTATCAAACAAGTTTAGCCTAATTAGTTATCTTGTATGACATTGGTCAAGGACAAGAATAGAAAAACCTTATTCTCGGAGAGGTAAACTTAGAGAACAAAACTAGCTCTTGTTCTTAACTTTGCTCTCATGAATTTAATAATAAATCTATACGAATGTTCGAGTATATAAATAGGCAAATAAACTAAGTAAAATTTTATTTTTATGAGATTTGGCATAGTTATAGCTTATAATAATATGCATTATTATATAGCATGGCAGCATTGGAACAGCGTGAAAAATGCTCCAGGTCATCTCCAGTTGAGGAAAGATACCGTAAAAAAAATTGGGTAAAAATTGTAGACAGTTAATATCGTATTTTACGAATACCTACACGCAATTAGTAATTACTAATTAGTTTAAATGTAATGTTGTACAACCATGTGAAATGGATGGAGCGTTACTGATTTTTTTCAAGATAACCGCAGAAATAGAAAATATCAGCAGTTCAGGTGATATTACTAAAACATAACCAGATAGAAAAACATGAGAATTGTCAATTGCGGAACGCGTTTTACTGTTACAAAGTAAGAAACGAGGTTCTTAAAGTTAGCGAATACCACAATTCATGACACTGTATAATTTAAACGCACTTAGAAACGGGCTGTTTTAAATCCGTCTTGCTACTTTCCTTAATGTAGTAACATTATATTCATCAATAGCGTAGATTTATATCAGTGAAAAGAATTTTTATAAATAAACAACTTTCTAGAAAAGTTCTAGTCTGCTTAGAAAAACGAACAAACAAACTAAAGCAACATAAATTTGCCTCTTTATATTGTAGTAGGTACATCAATCTATAATAGTAGGTATAATGAGACCACAACAGGTTTCTAATGATAAAAAATTTACTAATGTGACTGGACAAAAGTTGTATCAATAAATCAGAACAGGATCGTTTCTTGCGGTGCGATTTGTAGACGTCAGAGCTACCAGAGACCCAGAGAGGACGCCCTTATTTTTACGTGTCGTGAAGCAAAACTTGTGTCAAGTTCGTGGGTTTTGGATGGGGAGGTGTGGATACAGGAGACATTTTATTTGAGTCGAAAATCTCAGTTTCATGCGACGCTTCCAAACCTCAGATAGTACTTCACTCCGATACTTCTCCCATATTTGAGATTGGGCATGGATGTTCATGGGTTGCAGTGACCAATTAATATTATGTACTGGTAAAATGCTAGTGACAAAATTAGTTAAAGCTATCTATGGTTTTAACTATGTTTGTTTTGCTAAATTATTTTATTTATCTTTGTTGTTCATATCAGAAATCATCACTGACTAAAACGTACTAATTTTCTGTCAAGCTTGCTTATAAATTTAAATTAAAAAAAATTTAAGTTAATATTCCTTATTGTATATTTCCCGCGTAAAAAAAAAACAAAATCTTACCAAATAACAAGAAAAATGTGGTTGCAGTATAAAATCCGAGTAAATTTTTCATTTTTCACTGCACTTTAAAAATTACTTTGTCAAATTAATTTTTTTTTAAATATTAAGGCAACATCCGATTTTGATGACGTCCGTAACGAGTGTGGTACCTGGTAGTCTTTTACCGCCTCATTTGAATTTGTATTTGTGCCGAGACTTTATAACAACGCTTCGGGCGCGGAAAATCATCAGCTGTAAAAAGTAGTGATGTGCAAATTACGATAAATATGCGTTCGTACACAATACGATACCATAATTTTCTGACACCCATGTTTAGGTTGGTTTAATCATTAGATATTAGATAAAAAATTAAGAAGTAACCATATAATAAAAATATAGTTAATGTGACCATCAATTGCGTTATATAAATTTTAAGTACACGTACTCGTAAAATCACTATGAGCCATCACCGAAGAGTTTACTCAGTGAGTTCATTTAAATAGCAATAGGAACTAAAAAGTATAACATAGGTATACTAACATAGGCTAACTGTTCGTAGGTCCACATAAGAACACAATTTTATTTTTAAGTATCAAAATAAAATAATTTATTGTAAAAATGCTAAGCATATTTGTTACCAAATATGCCTTTTATTATGGCTCTTTTGACAATACTGCGAATGAATAACTGAATGGAATTTATATAATTTTTGGTTATTTACGCTGTTTTTCATCGATAATTAATTTATAACTACAGTAATTTTACCAGACGGTAAAAAATAATAGTAAGTATTTGCCGTAATTTTATGGATAGTTATTTACTTTACATGTACCTAAACGTCGTAGTAATTTTCCATTTGACCTGGTAAAGCTGGTTTTCGTCGAGAAAAATCTATAAAATACAAGATACCTATACCAATGAACGTAACGTTACAAATTTACAAGTACTTGAAGCTGATATTAACCCACATGACCTCCATATTGTGGAGATAATAGAAAATTTCACTTGTGCTTAATTACAACGACCTATCTGCCAAATTTTGTGTGGGCACCGTTTTTACTTGTATACCTATTGCGCAAATGAATTATGTTATAATTATGTTGTTTAAGAAGTTTCTGTATTTAGTAACTTGTAGATATTAAAAAAGTTCTTAATTGTTATTAAAAGTGTACAATAATTTCATTAAAAAAAACAATGTTATTTTTACCGCCTAAATAAAAAGGCTTGCTTACCAGACCATTTGAAAACACTGGATTTTATCAATAAAAAGTTGTAAGTAACAGTGAAAGTGGTGGAACATTGCAATTAAAACTGATCGATGTGATCTAAATATACATGATAATTTCTTCTATAGTAGGAAGTAATAATATAAGTATATTATTATGATAGTTGTTGTAGACGGCGACAGACAATTTTCCATTTTATGAACACCGCATTTCAATACTCACTTTTCTTTTCGTTTATTTACTTTGTCCTTGTCTGTCAAACGTCGATTTAAATTGGTGACAAAGCATGGTCTTAATAAATTTCAGATTAAACCGTGATCCGTGCCCAGGGCCTCTCCTCATAACCGGGTTATACCCGGGGCATGCTCCAATGCGGATTATTAGACAAGTATAGCGCATTACAATATAAAATAAATAAATATAATTAAGTAATATAATATAAAATAAGAATATAAAATATAATAGGAATATAAAATAAGACTATAGATTTTCCTTTTTCAGAAAATAGAATACAGAATCTTTATAGACAAAAATAAAATCATACTCGTATGTGTAGGATTTATATTATATTAATATTTTTGTATAATTTATTAATTACAGTCAGATCGCATTTCCCATATTTGTTCCCTATTTTGGATATATTACAAAATACGAATATAGCTAGCTTTGTCTGAACGTACAGTTGAAAGCAGTACCGGTTTGTTTCGGGCATGGCCCATTTAAGCGGTCAGTCCAGTTACTTATGTCAGCCACTTTAGTCGATTCATACAACAAGCAACAACAACAAAAAACCTAATCCATTTAAATTATATCCCAGAATGGTAAAAAAATTAACAAAAAATTACAATGCTCATGGTTTAAGATAAGATAGACGTTGTATACCAAACAGCTACGGACAGCAGACACTGCCTTGACTGACACCAAACTAAAGAGCCTAGCCAAATTACATACGCTGTAACAGTTGACTGACAGTCTAACTTTTTGTCAATCTCCTATATTTTCTGTAATAGCTTTATAGAAAGGCTTCGTGATCAGTCTCTATTTTTACTATCTATCTATTCGGTATGAGGTCAAATCCCCGGATTTGCCCCTCCACCCCCTCTCCCCGATCAAGTCCTGGATACGCCCATTCGTGTCACTGAAGTAAATCGAGACACATTCCTTAAATTTATTGCTTATGAATTCTTTCAGTGCCTTCCATTGTTATTTCGCAGGTAACTTTTTATGCGAAACCGGCTGTCTGGCATCAGTCCCTACTGCGCATGCCTTCCAAATCTGCCAAATTAACTTACGTCATGGAACCAGCCGTGTTCAAACAATACAACAGTTGCCTTCAATCATAATAATTGATGTGATCGATACAACGTACCTACTACCTAGGGAAAAATTTATTTCTTTTATCAGCGAAATCAAAGGCTGCGTAACAAATTGTTGAGAAATTGGCTTTATTTCACATTTGTGTTTTTGTTTCGACAATAAATTTAATTCCGGTAATAGATATAGCCTAGAAGCTAAACTAGCTAATTTAACTGCAGAATTATCATGACTGTCTTGGGTAACAATTTAAAATGCAAGGAAAGTTATACCTACATGGCTTATTATTATAGTCTTAAGGATGTTGCAGCTTTTTATAGTTAATTTACATAATACTAAGAACGTACGGCCTACTTAGTTTAGTCGTACACACGCATCTAATAAGACTGCGTATGAAGAAAACCGAATGCCAGTAGGTATGTACCTAGGTTACACATACCACCTAATAGCTACTATAAAATATTTACTATAGGTATACTTACTTACTTACTTTAATTTTTAAAAAATTCAACACCTCAATCAACTATTTGTACTATGGATGTTATTGAACTAAAGAAATTGAATAAGTATGTATTAATTGACGAACGAAAAAAGAATATTGAAAAAGTGAAATTTTAAAAACTTTTTAAAATTTTCATTCTATGTAATTTTTAATAAAGTCTTTGGATGTAGGTATGTTTAACTATGTATTTATTTATTTTTAGTCAATTTATGTATAGCGCGTTGACCCTATTTCTTATTCTTTAAGCTTATTTTGTTACTTACACTAACTTTAAGCTAACGTATGTACATATTTCAAAATACTTTTATGTGTAAATTAAACTGGTTAAAACTATAAACATTTCTATCATGCAAGAAATAAATATGTAAATAATACGAGTTCGTTTCAAATGCTCAGCATTTCACAGCGTAGCAGTCACGCAACGTGTTCTCCGCACATTAGTGGACAGTGGACACCCTGTTGTACACTTAAACACGTCAGCCTACCTCACCCGCCACCCTTTTTCAGTCGATGCGCACTCACGGCAAACGCATTGTGCACTCGTCTCGCTTTCAACACAGATCGAAAATTGTCCGTGTCATAAGGAGCTTACGATGCTGAATGGATAATAAATAAATGCTCTAAATTACTCGTATAGGTATTCGTATGCGACCTATTTTAATTTTCGAATAAATCCGAACGCTTTTCGAAATGGGCTACCTACCAGTAATCATCGGTTATACGAGTAATAACTTATATTATACCTACTCCGTATTTAGAAAACTTATAAAAAGACAATTAGCCTAGTTATTAAAAATATCTACTGATTAGTTAATGTCCTTAGTAATTTCTTATCTCAGCCTTTCTTAGCCTGTTTTAACATGATATACTTATAATTGCCGTGGTAATAATGTTTGTAGTAACTACGTATCTACGTACCTGCGTTTTGTGGAAGCAGTGTTATCACAAGTAGGTAAAGACATAATCTCCTATGGGGCATAGTTTTATTTGGTATCACGATCATCGAATACATTCGTAGTTAGAATAATGGCGCTTTAGTCCGAAAGGTCCAGCCGCTCGCTCCTATTATTATTTACTAGCTGACCCGACAGACAACATTCAACATGGTATTTGAAAGAACCAACTAAATTAATACTTTTCTGCAACAAGCAACTTAGTGGCAACTATTTAGCAGATCTCCTGTGTAAAGATAACGGTGATCTAAAAACCTGGTTTGCACATCGTCATTGTATGGACACATTGCCTTTTCATTTAAATATGGGAGACGCCTTCTGAAAGCTTGCCGTCAAATATTTCTTTCGACCGTAACGCAAAAATAAATTGTTTCACGTGAGATAGGCGCATTGCGTTGGTGCTTCAATAATACTATATAACGTTTTGAATGATTCTGCTCAATATGATTAAATCTTGTGAGGACTTAAATGCAAATGACATGGACAAAACAATAAAGAGATAGCTTTAAATCTTTTTATTTTACGATTCTTCTCTATTATATTTATCATTATCTGACAATTGGCGCCGATAACTTCTCATTACGAGCACAGGGGGTACTTAACCCCGTTTAGCCCCCGTTTTCGCAGTTTAAAGTAGGTAGACTTTAGAGACTAAGAGCAGGCAGACAGACTGCTAACTAACTAACTAACTAACTAAGACTTCTCATATAAACTCGATAGATTGTAAACAATTGAAAACTTGATTTTACAGATCGCAAGCAAAGTATTACTCGTATGTTCTATACTATATGTGTATAATAAATGTGTAGAGAGGTCATCTATACTTATAATCTATACTAATATAAAGCTGAAGAGTTTGTTAGTTTGTTTGAACGCGCTAATCTCAGGAACTAATGGACCGATTTAAAAAATTCTTTTTGTATATGATAGCTACAATAAAAGTGAATTAATCGATACGGACTTGAAACATAATGTGAATTTAAAAAATGATCAGACGTATTCCTGTCCCATTATTATTTTTTCTTTCGTAAATTTAAGATATTATTAATTCATTTTCAATAATATTTTCACATCTCGTTCAAAATCTTGTAAAATTATTTTCTTTGTTTTCTTTACGACTTTTCTTTTATTTTTTGTATTTTTATAGTTATTTAAAAGAACAATTAAATGTAATTATGTTTTTATATAATCAAAATTTGGTTATTAATTTATGATGATATTTCTTCACAAGTAATCATTACATTCAATTCTACTTATTAGCTTTCGATTTTTAGAGTAGTTTAACATCCCTATTTTAGTGTTTAAAAAGAAAAAGGATTAACTGAAGCAACACTGTAACGACAAACAAGTGAAAGCAAATCGTAAAACTACTCGTGTCGGTAAGTATTACAATAAATAGGTATGTAATCTTAATTGAAAAAGTTAAGCAATAGTGCAGTTCTAACAAAATGAAAAAATATATTATTTTATGCTCTCCGTTACAAGGTTACGTTGTTGAATTTTGATGAACTGTCAAATGTTACCTATTAAAATGACTCTACTATTATTATAGTTCCTACGCTTCCGTAGGTACGATTCAACGTTATAATGTTTTTCGAAAATAATCTTTATTGCAGGTTATATAAGCGGGTTTGCTGCATAAATATAGAATAAGCGTCCTCTACCGTCTAGTACCGTGACTGATATTAATAAACGTCACATCCCTTTAATAATATTTATAGGGACATAAGCTCTATGTAAAGATCGTTTGTTAAGGAAATCGTACATCAACGCTCTCTAGTGTCCAATAGCGTTATTAAAAATGTATCGATTTTAACTCAAAAACATCATAATGTTATTTATACTAATGAATGAATAGTATCTCTAGTGCACTGTAATAAGACACTGTTTTGTAGAACATTAAAAAGTAATTACGATAAAGTTAATGTGAAGACTGTAGCCAATGATGTTATCGTTCTGTCTGTGTTGAATATCACAACGCAAGTACATATAGTACAATCTTTGAAACGAACTAGTTCATTCACTTAGTTCGTTTAGTTCACTTGAAACCCTTTCCATACGGATCTTTACACAAAAGGAGTCAAATCACGAGATTTTATGGTCATTTTTTCTTCATACTTTTTACAGGCTTAGGATCAAATTCTTCATTAGTGACTTCGTGACTTGACGTTTTCCTTTCGATGTTTATCGAACATCGAAGCTTATACGAGACGAGCTTATAAGCTGAAGACGAAAAAAAATTATGTTTTTCTAACATCGGGCATCCCTAATACTGAATAGGTCCTGTCTTTGACATCACCTCATTAGTCATTTATAGTAAAGTGGTAACTAGTGAAATCCTAAGAATTAGAAATAGTAAGTAGAATGGTTTCACCATAATATATATGTATATTACTTTGTCTTTGCCTAATTGGCGGCATTTTTGAATTTGCAAATAGTCTCAGTAAACAAAATAACACTTCGACTTAACAATAAAGCTTCGAGGCCGTAAAGGCCAAAGCCAACCTCAGGTGGTGTTTAGTGAGTAGGCACGTAGGCTTATCCTTGTGAGTCCCACATAACCAACGCGGCCGGCTGCGTTGGTATGCATGAGCATTCACC
>DWAV01002572.1:0-10944 GCA_018231305.1 Noctuana lactifera | reverse complement strand
TTGGTAACTTTTACTAAAGCTATGTGCATTCATAAAAACGAAATTCAGATGTGGTCCCTCAAAGGGCACGCACACCATTGTTTCTGTAATATTATAAGTCAAATCGTCACAAATTTCCTACTAGACAACTCTTATTTTTACAATTTGCGGCACCACTTGACAAGCTGCCGTTTCTGGTCTTCTGTTAAATCTTGTGATATATCTATCGAGGATGAAGCTTCCGAATGATCAAATGCACAGGTTAAATGTTTAGCGCTTGGCTCATTTCAATACGAATTTGTAGTCAATTGACGATATTGGATTCAATTGACGTCAGATAATAAGATGTCAATTCCCAAATATAATATGTCAATTCAATTCATTCGATTAACCAAAGAGGAAAATGCCGAATTAAGCTCGGTCATCCGGATACTTTTTATTATGATGGCCAGTTGCAGAAACTGCTCCACTCTCGATGTGCTCCACGGATAGGTATGTAAAATTGCTTACAGATATAAACCATTTTAATACCTGGTCTGCAATATTATCATTTTGAATACTGGAACGCGTGTATTTATTACAATGGAAATTTTATAGAATTTTCTTTTCAACAACAAGCCTTTGTCTGCGTGTTTAATTAAAATTTTCAGTCTTTATTTCATAGTCTCCGAAATAACGAATTACGATCTTACTTTATCAGTTTGGAAAAAAACGTTAACATAAAAGATCATAGTTCAAAAAAATAGAGACCCGAATTTCACGGCTTTTGTATTACTTATATTTTGATATCTAAAACAAAACACCCAAATATCATAATAATATTATTATACTTAGTAAAAAACAAACCGCGTATAGCCCCGCTGTAGAACTGTAAATCGTAAGCGACCTCGAGATTAAGCAACCGCGGACGCGGTCGGTTCTCGGATTGGTGACCGCTAGGGGCCATGCGCGATTACGTGCTTCGGAGGGCACGTGAAGCCGTCCCAGCTGTTATCAACAAATGACAGTTGTTAAACGTGGTCTGAGGCCCTTTAGGCGGTTTGACAACGACCGACACGGGTTGGCCACTAACCCGTTTCTTAACCAATCCGCACTGGAGCAGCGTGGTGGAGTATGCCCCAGACCTTTCCTGGTTGTAGAAAGAGACCCGTGCCTAGCAGACGGTCGTAAAATGAAGGAAAGACATTCTGCAAAAAAAATTGCTAATAAAAAAAACCTTAAAATCTTTGACTCCACTTTGATAAATATCGTAGAATGATCGACAGTAATTCTGTTCTCTGTTACGTAATTATTAATTACGAATTAAATTATTTTGAATGTCACTAGAAACACTGGGTTCGATGAAGCGGACATGTCTCGAAATGAGATTCTAAAACGTATTTACTGAGACACAAATGACACAATACCTAGTCTGTCACGGTTAACTGAATTACGAGTAATAGTTTCATCGCGACCACGAAACGGAAGTTCTTGTTTCCTAATGATATCACAGTAGGTATCTACCTATAAAAAGATTCTTTCTTAATATGAGATTCAATTAATATCGTGTTAAAGTTAGTTTGGGATGGCCAATTTAAACAAAAAACTTTCAATAAAAAATTATTTGACATTATAGGTTAGCCTTTTCATTTTCCCGCTCTAATACAATATTCATCTGTCAACATCTATCTATTCGCGCCTCGTCGCGTTCTCTCCTGTTCTGCGTTTAAACGTTTCTTTGTGGCCAGTATAAATATGCTGCCAGTATTATTGGTCACCATTAAATAAATAATACAATATATTAATTAATTAACAAATTACCAATTTATATAAAACTATAATAATTAGGTAGATAATTATATTATATTACTGTCAGTTGTCAATTTATATTTATGTTGCCAGTAGTATTATTATTAATATTAAACGAGTGTTTCCTGTTGTATTGTAACAGTATTTAAAAAGAGAATAGCATCATAATTATGACTTAATAATATTAAGCCTCCACCAACCCGCATTGGAGCAGCGTAGTGGAGTATGCTCCAGGCCTTCCTCGGTTGTGGGGAGAGACCCGTGCCCAGCAGCGGGACATAAAAAGGGTTGAAGGCAATATTAATTAGCGAAACTCTGGACAGGGTCGTGTAACAATCGGCACAAGTATAGCCTAGGGTCGCCTATAATGTTCGCTGTAAGTTTGTTTGTAAGAAATGTATAATTAAACATTAAAAATATATATTAAAAATTAAATATATATATTTTTAATCCCAATTTTAATAATCCCATTCGTTACCCAACCACCTTTGTAACCCAACCATCTTTTGTAACCCAACCATCTCACTATGTAAAACATGATTTAAAGATAATATCGCGAAAAGGCTGCGTCCTAAGCCAAGAAAATTGACCTACCACAACAAGCTTAGTGTTTTCACAGCACCTACAATTGTTATATAAATATTTGCGGCCCTCGGAAATCGATCTCGAAGCAGTGAAGTTGCTGTGTCAATGCCAAGGCTACGACCGCGACTAGGTGGGCTATCATTATATGATTTTTCCGTACGTCCTGTTTCTGAACCACAGGACAATTGTTTTAACTCGTTACTAAATTTTTAGGAAATACCTACAAATTACAATTACATTAAACTGTCTGCCCACGTGACATTAAACGTACGATAAACATTTATTTATTTGTTTATTTCACATAAACATTTACAGGGACCATTTCACCACTTTTACAAGATTAATATTAGAGTAACAGTCAGTATATTACTAGAACCGTCAGTTGCCTAAACTGGGCGCATAATATGTAATATTTGTCGTTACTAAAACTTTACTAAGTGCGTAATCTGTTAAGTAGTTTTTTAGATTAGCGCGTTCAGACGCATCGGGGGTCTTTATAATAATACCATGTAGGTATATGTAGACTTAATTTTTTTAGCTTATAGTTTGAATTAGCTTATGTTTGATTCTTCAATTCGATAAATATTGCCGGATATCTTATTTGACACTGATTTATTAGCATAATTCTTATCCTGTGCGACAAGTCATCTTGCAGTACGAAATTGCAATATGTGTCCGACCAATAAAAATGTTAAGCAAAACTTACTTCAATCGAAAACAGACGTAGTTATTTATCAAGTATCTTAAATGTGTCCTATTTAAGTAGGTACTTCAATATAAAAACCGCTCCGGCATTGGAATAGGAAAATCTTATTAACTTTATAAGTTTGGGTAACCAGAATGCCACCCTCGCCAAAATTGTTCCTTACCCACTAACCCGCATACATTGACCCCGGTAAGGATCAATAACAGGAGGTTTACGAGTTTGTGTTCATTTATCTCATCGTATTTTACTAACGGAACAGTAAAAGGACTTTCGTTGACAGTGTGAAATATAGGTATCCTGTGATGAATAAAAAATTTCGTCTTTCAAATTTTTTTTCGTAGCTCTCCTTTCATTTTGAATTTTGTAACGTATACAGTTTTAACGTTTTAACAAGACGTTACGTTTTAACGTAACTTACGTTTTAACAAGATACATAAATATAAATTGAATTTTGACTCCAAGCATTACCTGACTGTGGGGTGAGACCCGCGCCCAGCAGTGGGACATGAAAAGGCATAAAAAGGCCTATCTGTGCCCGGGTTGCCCACGAGAAATAATACAGCAGATAAAGCTCCCATTATAAAGTTTCCAATAGAGTACACACATCAGAACTAATCTCGCTCAAAGCTCTCTTTTCGAGTTCAAACAACAATTCAATCAATGTTTTATTTTCCAATGGACCGGGTAATCAATTTCTTCTGTAAACAAAAATATTTACCTACGTTTCGGCTCTACAAGGTTTCTTATTATATTTACTTCTAGGAATACTATTGTAACTGTAAGCTACTGTAATTATCTACATGATTTAGGTATAAAGCTGTAGGAGGTAAATAAAGTTACGCTATAAATGTTGAAGAAATAATGACCCTTTTGTTTTTTGTTCTTTCCAAGATCGTAAACAGATTGTGAACATCTCAGTAATTAATATTCATGAATACACAGTAGGTATCCAATTTTTTTTAAATCATTTTCGCAACGGCAACCAGATTCTAATATTTTACGAAACAAAATTTTCTTGCTTCTTACTTTTCTTTTCCTGACTCACTGACTTATATTATATCAAAGTACAGCCGAAACTACTGTACCTAGAAACTTGAAATTTGGTACATGTGTACCTTTTATGTTGTAGAGATTAAGTAATTAGAAAGGATTTTTAGAAATTCTACCCCTAAGCGGGTGAAAAGAGGGCTAAGTTTATATGGGAAACGTGATTTGAACGTAAGTTTAATTTTGTAAACTGCATTACACCCCTAGATTATAACACACATTATTTACAATACATGTTACTAAAAAGTAGAAGTCAATTTGAGCTTCGTCCCAACCGCCACGTCCGCATGCCGCGCCATAATTAAGCCGCTCCAATACTCGTAGAGCGAATGGTCAAACAATCTTTAATCTTGACATGGAGTATCCAACCTCAATACTGTCGGTCGTTCGGGTAGTAATTTATTATTAAATAATCACATTTTTTTTGGTTTTATTCCTTTTTGATTTGCCATGTTTAAATCTCATCTCATCTCCAAACCGTTATGAAGCTTAGGTATGTACCTCACATGTGGAAACTAAGTGTGTAAGTGGAAACTTTGCTGATTTGTTTACCTACTTAGACATGATATCTTCTCGAGGTTCTTAATTCGCCTGTATTTTTTTTTATTTTTGTTACCTCATAACTTTCGACTGAATTTTTTGGATTATTTTTTTACTTCTAAGCTGATGCTTCCCGTTTGGTCCCATTTTAATTTGGTCCAGTTCTGACAACGGCATCCACGAGAAAACCACAAAAGTCTTAAATTTAAGTAAGTGCGCGACAACTTTGAAGTCGATTCTTTTCATAATACCCATGTAGGTACCATAAGTACATTTCCCAAATTAAATTAATTAACAATAGCTTCGTCTGCATGAAACTACGTGAGTTCTTCAGCGATTCACGTCTACGTTTTGTTTCCTACGTTACACGTAGGACCTAGTATTGACACGAGTGTGTAGTTGTTGCTGTATCATGCCCAAACTGCGAGCATGTTATTGAATCATATTCGGTTGCAATGTCCCTATCAACACTACATTGTTTGATTTTCACTTTGTTTACATGTAGCGTCCCTTTGCGTGCAAATATAGGTTTGAGCGAATCACCGCTGTTTGTGTCCTATGCATAGACAAATCTATGGTCCTATGGACAATGTTTTCTTTACATTTTTCCGCGAGCCCTGTATGTGTGTTTAGGGAATTTTTTATTTTTTTATGATATGATGTAGCAGACGAGCATGCAGGCCACCTGGTGTTAAGTGGACGCTGCCGTCTATGGAATGAATTTATATTTATATGAATTTATTCTATTAGGCGATTCTCGTAATATAATTTGTCTGGCCTTTCTTTAAATAAGAGTGTAAATTGCCTTGTCCATTTATCGAGGAAGGCTATAGGCTATCAAGCGGTACGTTACAATTCTTAACGGGGATGAAATTGGGGGGTACAGCTAGTAAAAGATAAAAGAAGTCCACGCTTCTTCCGGCAGTGTCCCTCGACGTGTATTGCGTTATGGTACAATACACGTCGAGTTTACGAACACGCGTCTTGGTTCCGCGCTAATCCGGCTGACGAAAAACTTTTAAACATTTGCCGAATCCTTAAGAGACTGAAAACATTTATTAAAATAATATGTACTTTACAGTTTCAAACAAGCTTACACTACACTACGCTCAAATCTTAATCTCGTGCAAAATACGCTTCACAGTTTCAAACTCAATAAAATTCTTTTCATTTACTTTAGGTTCATAGTGGGAAGTGAAACAGATGTTTTCTCGTATTACACATTTTCATTAACTACATACTTACACCTACTCTTGATATCAGGTTTTTAGATTTTATCACACTTAAAATGTTTTCAGCTCAAATGGTGATGAATTTTATTTTGAATTTGAAATGTTTATAGATAACAACACGAAAAGTAGCCAGGGACAAATAGCGAAAATAGGTAAATGATGTAGTTTTGCAACAAAGGTTTCGCTGTTAAGCAACCTCGAGCGCGGTCAGTACTCGTATGGGTGACCGCTAGTGTCAAAATTCGTGCGCGCTTCCACGCTTCGAAGGGCACGTTAAGCCGTCGATCCCGGTTTTTATAGATAGATAGCAGTCGTTAAACATGGTTGGTAGCCCTTTGGGCGGTTTACCAACATCAGACACAGGTTGGCCACTAAACCGTATATCCACCAATACGCATTGGAGCAGCGTGGTGGTGTATGCTCCAGACCTTCCCCGGTTGTGGAGAGAGATCCGTGCCCAGCAGTCGCACATGCAAAGGTTTGAATTCATATTGTTATGTAGTATGATAGACCAAACTCGCCTAGAGGGTCATGCCTGCATGCATTCGTTCGATGTAATCAAATTTCTGTAATAATTAAATCCCAGTGTAACAGCTTTAAGCCGCTTACTGGACCATATTAGACAGTCAATACGAGCATGATACCTTGTTAATACCTATTGATTTAATTGGCTGTGTCGCAGTGGGTATCAGTTGTATCATATGACACTGTAATATCACAGTTTATGTGCAATTCTTGAAATCCGAAATACGATCTTGAATATCCGAAATTCGATACTATTGTAACGTAAGCGCTTTGTGAAATTATTTCAGTACCTACTGAGTAATGAAGAATAATATGATATTATGAATTACTTTTTATCGTTGATAATAACGGTGAAAAAAAAAATTGTTTAAAGAGTTATTGTTATATTCAAATTCAAAACGTTTTATTCATCATAAGGTACACGTATACACTGGAAGAACGTCAAATAATTCGGTAAATCGGCTTTAGGCGCCCTTTTGGCTAAGGTAGGCCGAAAGAAAAAAGCCAGAGGAAAAAAACTCTCGCCACTCCTTTAAAATCAAGTGTATAAATTACAGGTTATTAACAAACTATGCAGTATAGCTTAAGCTTGATAGTGAGCACAAGTGACAGCTAATAAACATGTGCGTCATATTGAAAATGTGCCCTTCCTCGCGTATTTATTTCGTTTGAATTCGTCTTTCACTCTACGCATTCTCGTACTTTACTTTACGTTACAATCATAGATATGTAAATTTTAAAATTTTCAACCATTTTCAACCGACTTCAAAAAAAGAGGAGGTTCTCAATTCAATTGTTATTTTTTAAATGTTTGTTACCTCATCACTTTTAACTGGGTGAACGGATTTTAATGATTCTTTTTTTCTTTGAAAGCTGGTGCTTCCCCGTGCTGGACCAGTTATGACAATGGCATTTATAAGACTTATATTTCACAAATTTGCATTAGGTATGTGCGCGACGATTTTGAAGTCGGTTGTTTTCGTAACGCGAGTTATAATTATTTATGTACCACCACAAAGCACGTGCTTCCCCCCAGAACCAGGGAAGGTCTGGAGCATACTCCATCATGCTACTATAAAACGAATTGGTAGCCAAATATATGTGTTTGTCAATTTTCTTAAGGTACCTAACTGGTGGGGTGCGTAATTATCTACAAGACGACTCAGATCTATACATGGCACAAACTACTAAAGCTTTCGGTAATTAATAGTTTAATTTAGTTATTATGTTACACTGCATCATTAGGAATATCTATTTAATTTATCACCCGGCGCGCCTGATTTAAGTACTCCTAATTAATGTATTTAAGTTTAAATACGATCGTTTTACAGGTTCATAGGTATCGAATTCTCGCTGCTTCGAAGTAGTAATTCACACGATACCTTCATACAATATCTAATTCGCTCAATGCTTTAATACTTAAACAAATCGTTAAAGAAAGAACAAAAGAAATCGTTTGATTTCCCATTTTACCGCACTATATTTGAGGCGACCATCTCAATCCCCATGAGTAGCAACGTATTCACGTATGATCTCGGATAGGACTTCTCTCCTATTTGATATTGACCGTAGATATCAATGGGCTGCAGTGACTACTATTACATATACTACTATATCAGGTGACCTGCATGCTCGTTTGCTAATCATATACGATAAAAAAATTAGACACATTTAAAAAAACAGAGCGCACTTAAAACTAAAACTGTAATAAAGAGAAACGGATTTTTATATTAAGAACCATGTCATAAAATTCTATAATCTAAATATACGGCAGCAGCGGTTAGCAAAAATATAAATCGAGTTTGTGCACTGATCCCAACGTTTCAAAGCAATGTAGAGTCTGTTTGAGCAGTCTTATGCTAATAAACAAATAACTTATAAGAATTTTTAATGGGAAATTGCGTTATGCATTTCATATTACACGATTCGAGTTATGTCTCTTTCGCTGCTTTGGCACTATTCTGTTATCAAATATGGCAGTATGGAATTTGAGGAAAATGTGTTTATATTTTTATTTTATATGAAAGTGAGTCCTTTGGATTTGGGGCTGGGGATATGATCCCGCGTTTCAAGCTGTTTTGAGTTGTTTTTCCTGCGACGACGTATTTTAATTACTCGTATGCTAGTGTAGTTAGATAAAAAATGGCACAGACTAAAAAATGAATTATTGAAATCTGTAACTATTAAAGTTATTTCTTCCGTTTTAGCTGCAAGTCGGTTATCATTTTCATTTATTATTACTTGTCGGCATACCTATTAATTCCATTTAAATTGTATCCAAACGGACTGGAGTACTAGCAATTAAGTACCTAGCTTGCGCACCTCCAATACGTTCTGATACCAAAATATCCTAAAACAATAGAACACCGATAAGAACATCAGTTACTCCAAGTCTATGGAAAGCTTCGAAATATTTACTACGCAGTTGTTAAAATATTATCTGTAACGCGGTCGAGTATGAATAACAAGATAGGTATTCATACTCGACCTATTTTATGTCCCACTGCGGGGCACGGGTCTCTCCCTACAACCGCGGAAGACCTGGAGCATACTCCACCATGTTGCTCCAATGTGGATTGGCGGAGGCCACGATAGGTAGGTACTAAATTATTATTATCCCCACCGCTTATGGCATTAGGTGACGACCTTATGCCATTTAGTAAGCCCGATAGCAAAACTGTTTAGTATCAACTTGTGTTGTGTTAAGCCTGCAAAAGCCCTAGTAAGAGTTTTTGTAGTTAATGATAAACGCAGTTCGCTCACAGATTAGATAATAATGGTTACTACGAAACACTTTCTCTTAAATAACAGATACCCTTTCAAAATAAAAATATATACGCTTATAATCTACCTACTTGTTCCCAATGTCAGACAATACACGCAAAAAAGTGTCATAAGGCGCTTGATTTAGCGTTATTATTACTTTGTACAGCCCACGATGTCCCGGCGGGCGGCCGAGACGGCGTGCAGTAGTGTAGGGTTGAATCAAGAAAATAAAAATAAAAGTTTCCCCTTTCATTTATTTCACAAAATCATTTCAAATTAAAGTTTACTTGCTAGCGATTTGAAAAATTGCAATTCCTCGTCTCCTTTTTTGATTGACATTGCTCCCTTCGTACCAATGAGGTACAATACAAGGTCAAGATATCAACTCAAAAACAACGGCAACATTCACGGCGTCAATGTAAATCTTGAAAACCTACAAAAGATTCATAATTTACATTAACTGTAGGATTCATCTTTATTGCGTAACCAACAGTCTGCTATCTGCCGAATGCTATTGAAATCGAGCGGGCGAACTGTCTAAAATATATATTTATACTCGTAACTCTGTGGAAGCATCACTTTCAAAGACATTCAGGCTTTTATTCGGGCGAAGTTTGCGATACGTTTGCTTTTTAACTTTTTAAAATCTAACTCCAAACTGGAAATGCTGTTAGAGTCATATTCATCGGATTTAGTTTCATTCGTAGAAAATTTAATGAGCGTAATGCCAAAACTATACACACATTTCGGTGTTGAAACACACACAGTGACACAGTTGAAATGTCAAAAGTAAGTACCTACTTACGATATAATCTCTTGTTAATTAATGAGACGAGTTTGTGTTCGATGATTATTGGTGTGTAATGGTATTTTAAGCCCGGCGCAAATACTTATTTAACCCCGAGGCTAGTGGGGGCTTTTATAAAATTAAATTTGGTAAGCCTTGACGGCACAATGTGATCCGTGGGTCAGCATTCATTCATTAGGTATTCTCTGTTGCCAGTTGCAATACTGCTAATTAATTTTACCTGTATAAAATGTTTTAAAGGCAATTTAATTGTAATAATGGAGACAATGAGTAGGCAATATGTGTATGTACCTATATTATGTAGGTATATTATTATGTCACCGTCAAATTGTGAAAACGTTTAGTTTACAATGTATCTAACGGGTGAGGCAGAAATCTGCTCATAAACTGAAGAAAAATAGTTGAACTGTACGGAAATAAGTAATTATTGTCGCTCTCTCAAAGCAGTATCTCTCGTCTTTTCAAAGTAAAAAAAAAAATCAAAGTTAAATGTTTTTTTATTCGTCATAAAGTACAATATAACAACGCTCAGTGAAAGTCAATTGACTCAGAATTAATATCTCAATTCATCACTCAATATATTTGAATAGATAGATTAGTAAATAGTGGATAAAATGTCGTCTGTAATTTACTGTCAATTACAGACGAAGGTGTCCTTCATAATGCGTTAAAGGTAAGCGATGTAATTGAGACTTTAAGAGATCTTAAGTAGGTATTTGTATTTCGTAAACAAATAATTATTCCATTTTACGTGTCACGATTAAGTTACGTTCAGCTGCAGGGTAGGAGGCTGAAATAAAACTTAGAATAAATCATACTACAGACACGCGTCTCTGTCTACAACAGACATAGGGCTGGGGCGTACTTTACCGGTTATGCAATGCCTTCAACCCTTTTTATGTCCCACTGCTGGGCACGGGTCTCTCCCCACAACCGTGGAAGGCCTGGAGCATACTCCACCACGCTGC
>DWAV01002571.1:0-10945 GCA_018231305.1 Noctuana lactifera | reverse complement strand
TCGTGTCCTTCAATGAAGAAACACCCAATAGGGTATGTAATTGAATAGACATGTGTGTATAGCGTCTATGGCGGCGTGTGTATGGCAGTGTTACCTGTGCGTATACATGTGGTAGCGCTGTGTAAACCGTTCCCCGCAGACGGTGCAGTCGTACGAGCTCTCCATCGGTCGGCCGCTGAGGTGCCGCTTACGATGCTGATTAAGGTTTGTCACCTGACAGAACAGAACAATTTAGACTACGCGATATAATGCTCCAGCATACTCAACCACGCTGCTCCAATGAGGATTGGTGGCTGAGATACGGGTTAGGGGCCAACCCATGTCGGATGTTATCAAACCGCCCAAAAGACTTCCGTCTAGGTTTAACGACTGTTATCTGTCGATAACAACCGGGACCGACGGATTAACATGCCCTCCGAAGCACGGAAGCGCGCATGAAATTAGCCACTAGCGGTCTAAAAGTTTATTTTTATTTATTTTCTTACCTGCGCGTAAGCCTTATCACAACCTGGTTCTGGACAGGCGAATGGACGTTCTCCAGTATGCAGACGCACATGGTTGTTCAAATTTGTCACCTGTGAAAAATGTTATAGCGAGAATTTTAACAAATCATCGATTAATCGGCAACAATTTAACATTATATACAATGGCAACCCAGAGCGGCAGGTTTTGTTAACTTCTGGCTTTCGAGTGATAGCGTTGAGCGGTGAATGTCACGCAAAACAAACTGAAATGTCGTTTGATTGGAACGACGATTCTGTATAATTGTAGTCAGAAAAATCTAAGTTGCGATACTAGAAATAAACGAAAGTTGCTACTTGATATGAAATTGCGAAATTTAAAGTGAAAAAGTTAAAAGTTTCGAATTTGTAAAAAAAACAAGTTGAAGAGTCGAGAAAATCAAGTGCAGGCATAGAAGATAATATACACGCACTAGTGGATTGCTTTTGGTACCATTTCGCCATCTTTTAGCATTGTAAACTTGGACGCACCCAAATTAGCGTTCTTTACGGCTGATAAAACTGAAGATGCTCTCAGCTGTTTGTGCCATTTTGACCTGCCCGCCGATACAATGCTATTTTTAAACGTTTTTGATTAGAAGACAGAAACAATGCTTTAACTTGTAAGTCACATCATTTACATTTTTACTTTAAGGCTTAACACACTTATAGATAATTTCAAGCCTACTTAACTAACTTAATATTTTCAAATGCAGTATCAATGAAACAAGAATTGGAAGTGTTATCACCTGGGTGAACGCTTTCCCGCACTCTGAACACTTATAAGGCCTCTCGTTGGTGTGTATACGAAGGTGCGCTCGCAAGTTGTTTGATTGGGAAAACGCTGTAAAAATATATTTCATTATAGTCCCACTGTTGGGCTCTGGTATCATCTCAATTGTGAGAAAAGTTTCATCCATAGCCCAACTACACGTGCCAAGTGTGATTTGGTGGACTTCACATGCCTTTGCTTAAATTTCCTAAAATCATTCATTTGTTCATGCACTACTTTAAGAAGTTATTATATTTTATTTAGTACTTAAATTACCTTGAAAAACTAAATTGTATGCTGGGTTCAAAGACCTCAATTCCTAGACACTCTAGAGTGGTACACCAATATTCAATTATTGCTCTTGAAATAAAATAAGAAAATGAACAACTGAAATATATTATCTTATATCTGAAATCTGAATCTCGGAAACGGCTCCAACGATTTTCCTGAAATTTAGTAGGTATGCAGGGGGTTTCGTAGTTTCGTGGGCGATAAATCGATCAAGCTAAGTTCCATTTTTGGAAAATCGTTTTATCCGTGTTTTAAGACACTGAAAAACTGATAAACTATCTATGGTGTGCCCCCAACTTTATGTTGTAAACGTGATTGCCTGCTTTACATAGCCCGTTACTTAGGTAATGAAATAATATGATGTCATTTACCAAAAAGAAATACCGAGCTAAGCTCGGTCATCCAGGTACCAGTAAGTAATGTGCAATGTACCTTTATTACAGTAAGTGCAGACGAAGCGGCGCTCGGCGCGGTGGTTGCGCATGTGGTTCTGCAGCTGCGTGTTCTTCTGGAATGATTTGTGGCAGATGATACAGAAAGGGCTTGTTTGATGGCGCTCCTGCAAACACGGCTCCTGCTTTAGCCAGCTTAGCCAGTCTACTTTCATTAGCCATCTTAATTTCAATTAAACTTTAAACAAAAAAATCAAGGCCTTGAACTTCATCTGACTCGTTTTTATAATGATAAGATCTTGAGACATTTTTTGTTTTCTACTTTGTTTCAATTGGAGTATTAATTTACATTTTATAACTCAAATACCAGCAAAATCTAATAATTACATTGTTTTTATACTAATATCATTATATTTTATACCAATATTTACCAAATAGAGTCCTATTCTTAAAGAGAGATTATTTAATGAACAATGTAAATAAAAAAATATTTAATCACATGGCAATAACTAAACTAACTAATTTTTATATTAGGTGGCTGGCTTCCACCCATTATATTTACTAAAGCTGAGTACAGGTCTCAGCTTTTAACAAGTGGAAGCTTGAAAAACACAAGCCCACACAGTTCTGCTTAACAATATTGGAAACTAAGCCATTGGCAGACACATAATTTCACAATCAACAGACATGCATCCAATCTCTTATCATGTTGGATGTTTATTTATTCATTCATTGGTAGTAAGAGGTAATAGACTAGGGACAGATAGTACACTAGGGCCTAAGCTATGTAGCCTTCAGCAATTTGTTCAAATTGAAAATGTGTATCAGTTAGTTATCTTTATATTTGTAAAGATAACTTACCTCTTCATTATTGGAAGAGTGTGGCTCGGGCTCTGGTTCCGCATCTCCAATAGTAACTTCTGGCACCAACGGCTGGCACTTGAAACAGTGATACACACCTTCCTTGCCTGTTTCAAATAGTTGCTGCAACATACAAACAGCATATTTTGGATACAATAATAAAACAATTTAAAAAATTAGGACAGATCAAAAATTTTCATGTCACTTTGATACTTTTAATTTAAAAAATACTGTGTAAGGATTTAACTGGCACCAGAAACAAGTAATGTTTATTTTTGAATAATAATAATATAGGTAGGTACATAACATATTTCAATTCAATTATGTGTTAGCAATAGTTATAAATCAACCGTGTTCAGTTTCTATGCAGCATTCATGTAAAAAGCATTGTTTTTTACTGAGCGGTGAGCCAGACATAAAAAAAACAGAACGACAGGCGGAGGTAATAAAAAAAATAAGGCGGGCAGGTTTCGAATGCAAGTTTTTTTTATTATTGCTGCAGAACGATGCCACAAAGTAGTTCCACGAGCCGAAGTCTTTCTGATACAACTATTCTAAAAGCATTTAGGTCTTGAAATACAACTAAAAAGGATATTTTAGTTACAATCTCCTAAAGAAAACAAAAAAATATTGACGAAATACAATGGAACTTTGATTTAGAGAGTTTAATTTTAGAAACTTACGGCTGCAGGCTTTAGACAGTTTCCACATTTATCCATTGTAGGCACAATTTAACACAATTTTAATTAAACTCTGTTTTAATCCCGCAATTTTACTATTTTTCTCATTATACGACAGCTAGTCACAAAAAGGACAGACAATTAAAAAGTAGCGGTGGCGGGGTGGGGCACAGTGGGGCAGGCACAACCATAGACCATATAGACGAGAAAAGAAAACAATCCTTTTTTTAGTAAACTACTTTCTCTTCGAATACGCTAAATATGCTCAACTATAGTACATAATATTTTGATATTTTCAATATTTAATGTACATGCGTTGGGTATTAATGGATATGGATATAATTAAATGCCATTTTAAGGCACATGCCCTCCATAGTTTATTTTTTTTCCATTCTGTAAATTACATATTATATAAAATAAAAAGGCAATAGAATAGTGTCTATTTATATTGCTTTTAGTCTAACGGCTTTTAGGTGCTTTTAAGCAAGGCAAAAGGCAACCTAAGAGTATAATAAAATTATAATAACACTACGTGTATGTAAGGCAACGCACTTGTATCTTTGGATAAAGATTACTTACAGACAGGGGCTACGGAATCTACGGATCGAGGTTTTAGATAACTGATATTGACGGCCAAACATTATCGGCTACGAAATTGACAATGACAAAATTGACAATGACAAAGTCAAGTGTTAGTCAAGTCACAACTGTCACAAGTCAATTCAATAGCAGCAATTTTATCATTCTTGTTGACTAAAGTGGTTTTACAGATTTTACAGTAGCCAAATCGTATCTTAATCACGTTTGGATCTCTTACAGATAAATTTGTTTACTTTTAAATATATTTATTAAACGTTCATTGACTAATAAAATATGTTATGTGATTTATGAAATAATATCTATGTAACAATTTGGCTTTGGTGCTGTAACGTAACACGATATGTAACGTCGGCTGTGATTTAACAAGTACCTGAAGAAAATTAAGACGCACATGATGTCTGAGAAGCCTGTATTATTAGGAGGGGCCCAGCCCATCGTGAAGATCGGGCACTACACGCTCGGCGAGACCCTTGGAGTGGGCACTTTTGGCAAGGTTAAGATAGGAGAACATCAATTGACCAAACACAAGGTCGCCGTAAAAATTCTTAACCGACAGAAAATCAAGTCGCTAGACGTCGTTGGAAAGATAAGGCGAGAAATACAGAACCTTAAATTGTTCAGACATCCTCATATTATAAAATTGTACCAGGTGAGTCATGCTTTGTTTTGAAATCGCAATAAATAACAATTAGTCAAGTACTATTCCACCTTGACATATCATATACCTTAGCTCAATGCTTTGATTTGATTTGATTCAATGCTGTTGGATAACCTCTTCTCAGGTAAATATTTTAACTGAATTAAAAATGATTTATTGATTTTATAAATACATGTTTAAAAAATTATTCAGCATTGTAAACTGTGATATTGTTAGCATAGCTAACACATTGTATTTCACTGAAGCCGCATATAAGGTGGTAGCCTGGAACTGCCTTGCAAGGTGAGGGGTCTTTGGGATATAAATACATGGGCAAGCTACAACAGGTATTGATTGCAGTGTCTCAAGGGTGTTTAGCCAATTCCCAAATACTCATTCCTTTGTGTTATAATAATATTTACTATTTAATAAATCTTTCTGTATGCTCTGTAATGACACAATGTATTAGATGAACATCTCAGAATTGATTATTTCCAGGTGATTTCTACACCCACTGACATTTTCATGATTATGGAATATGTGTCTGGCGGGGAGCTGTTTGACTACATAGTGAAGAAAGGGAAGCTGCAGGAGCACGAGGCACGTAGATTCTTTCAGCAGATCATCTCTGGTGTGGATTACTGCCACCGACACATGATTGTGCACAGAGACCTTAAGCCAGAAAACCTGCTACTTGACCATAACATGCATGTGAAGATTGCAGATTTTGGCCTCTCCAATATGATGATGGATGGAGAATTCTTAAGGACCTCATGTGGCTCTCCTAACTATGCAGCACCTGAGGTAATGTAAACAGAATATAAATAATTTTTTTTTTATAATAAATTTTTTTTTTTCACAATCTTATTAGTTTTGAAAATATGCACAAACAAACATACTTACATACAAGCATTATATTAAAAGGAAAATTCTTCACTTACAGGTTATTTCTGGCAAATTATATGCAGGTCCAGAGGTTGACATTTGGTCATGTGGAGTGATCCTTTACGCCCTTCTCTGCGGCACTCTACCTTTCGACGATGAACATGTGCCAACACTGTTTCGAAAAATCAAGTCTGGAATATTTCCCATACCCGAGTACTTAAATAAAAATGTAGTAAACCTGCTCTGTACCATGCTACAAGTAGATCCTATGAAAAGAGCAACAATTGAAGATGTGAAAAAGCATGACTGGTTCCAAAAAGACCTGCCAGAGTATCTATTTCCGTCCCCAGTTGAACAGGTGAGCTCTGATTAAAGCATAAAACTTTTAAAACTTCTGGTGGGAATGCAACAGGAATGTGGCAGAATGAGCCCTATCGCAGCTTCAGTGTGACGTTTACATGTTGTTTTAAATATTATGTAGTAGAAGCAGACAGCGTGACTGGATACAATTACGTCCGAAGTGACGCCAGTGTTGCATTCATTGATAAATATTTAAAAATGTATTATGTGAATGCGTATGAAAATTTAAATCTTAGACATTTTCCGTTGTTCCCTTTTAAATTAATTTGAATAATCTTTGTTTTCAGGACAGCAGTGTGATTGACACAGAGGCAATATCAGAAGTGTGCGAAAAGTTTAACGTGAAAGAGCACGAAGTTCACAACGCGCTGCTGAGCGGCGATCCACACGACCAACTGGCCATCGCATACCACCTCATCATTGATAACAAACGCATCGCTGACGAGGCCGCCAAGGCTGAGATCAAGGACTTCTATGTTGCTAGTTAGTTATAATCTCTCTTAAGTTCGTTAGTATCTCTTCCCACGACCGGGGATGGCCTGGAACATACTCCACCACGCTGCTTCAATGTAGGGTTGGTTGGTGGAGATACAGGTTAGCGGCCAATCTATATTGGGTGTTGTCAAAGAGCCTTTTATCAGATTTAGCGACTGTTATCTGTCGATAACAACTGCGACCGACGGTTTAACGTACTGTCGCACGGAAGCTGCTCAGGAGTGGAATTAGATGGATAATTGTATACGGACTAGATGCGAGTACGCTGTATATCTATATGAGGTGTCCTGTACCGTGCAGGTAGCTCGCCGCCGAGTGGGGTGGGCGGGCCTGCGGAGAGCGCGCGGCCGCACCCCGAGCGCATCGCGCCTTTGCGGGACAAGAGCTCGCCCGGCGCCGCTGCCACCGCCGGGCCCGTGGCGCCCCCGCCCGACAAGTCGCGCGGCACGCCCGTCAAAAGGTATCGGAAACATGTATAAACAATTTTTCAGGATATGAAATCATTGTAGTACATGTACAAAGTGGTAGAACTGGTACAGTAAATCTAACGAGGTACCATCGGCTTCACCCACTGTGAAGCGATGAAAGATCAGTGTGACCGTAACAGTCTGAAAACATTCCCGTAACTAAACGCTACAATGGAATGTATGGAAAAGCAGGGCTTAATGACAGGCATATCAATTGTCTACTAGGTAGTCTTAAAACCTACTGTGCTACTGTTAAAACCACTATTTTTTTTACTATAAATATTTCTTTCTTTCTTTGACACGCGATTTAAACAGTCTGTACTTATAAAAATATGACACTGTATGTAGCTACTTATATTGTTAATATCGTACTTTGCAGAGCAAAATGGCACTTGGGCATCAGGTCTCAGAGTAAGCCCAATGATATCATGTTAGAAGTCTTCCGCGCCATGAAGGCGCTCGACTACGAGTGGAAGGTGATTAATCCTTATCACGTCAGGTATGTACAAATAAATTATGATTTATGATGAATTCCCATCATCAAAATTTAAAAAGTGGGTGTCAGATAAGATTATAAATGTCAAGAGTGTGTTATAAGTCTTTAGTATATTTTTTTTATTCCAATAACTGCCTCACATTACTTTTAATCACAATTAACTGCATAACTGCATGTGTAATGTGTATTTTGTTTTTTATATCATTCCTCACTATTAATTTGACCACATGTGAATTTATTGTAAAATATTTGAAAATATATAAACTCGCTACACATGATAATATTTGAACCTGAAATAGATTTGTTTTACTTTCTCTTTCAAGGGTGCGCACCCTGAACAAGATGACAGAGAAATATGTCAAAATGTCGCTCCAGCTGTACCAGGTGGACTACAAGTCTTACCTGCTCGACTTCAAGTCCTTGTCTGGTGAGAAGGAGGACCCCGAGGAGGAGTTGCCGTCCCCGCTGGTGATAGCGACGCCCGTGACCACTCCCACGCACAGCCAGGGACACCACACTATGGAGTTCTTCGAAATGTGCGCCGCGCTTATCATACAACTGGCGCGGTAACTCGCTCAACTCTTCAATGAGCCTGGTCTTATGAATTTCTATGGGTAAGATTAAGTATTCCCGATCCCTGAAGTAACAGCTGGTTTAGTATTCCTCAATGCAGTCCATGAAAGTTATAACATTATTTATTTTTATTTCAATGAACAATTATTATAACAAAGTAATTCTACTTAATTTAAAGAGCAATTGCACTTTAATTAAGTAGAATTACTACAAAAAGCTCTTTTGAAGAATGTAAGAAGCCAAGTTAAGTGATATATTTATACGTTTTTATGTACCTCAATCTTATCTTAAGAAATTAATGTATCAGGCTCTGATGATTAACCCCTAAACTTTCCTTCCTACTATCGCTTTCAAATGCACTTTGTTAAATATTGTTGTTTTAATAATAATGTTGATAGCTTAATCGTACTACCAACGATTCCCGCTGATGTAATATTTAAAACGATGGCGTAATGTGCAGATACAACGAAAATATTTTGAGACATTTATATGTTTTTCGTGTCATAATTTTTACAGTAGTGATTCGTTAAATTATCTTTGATGCGGCTGGGTATGTTCATTGTTATCCTACCACGGAATTATTATCTTAGTTATTTATTAATTATGAATAAATATTGTTGTCTTAATCTTATAATAGTCTGGTCGCATCAAGATGACAACCACTGTGATAAAACTATTACATGCTTTGCTATCGATATTTACTATTGATATTATATTTCTTGTTTTAAACATACATAATGCATACATAGATATTAAAATTACTAGCGATATTAATTATATTCCGCCATTGTATTAAATATTTTATTAGTGTTATTACATAAGCACTAAACTTATTACTTGTGATCCTCCGTAGGTCTGTGACCTGTGACACTGTAAGTAATGGTCCAATTAACTGTTATGTGAGGTATGCAATAATTAATTAGTTAATCCTGCTACTTTTGTCAAGTTGTTGATCGAGTCATTAAATATTTGGTGGACAGTATTAAGGTTTTGGTATACACGCAAAGTAAGGACATGTAAATATTATTATGAAGTCTGTGATGTGATCAATCCTACAATGCGTAAGGGCTTTACCACACTAGCGGTTTGCGACCGTTTTCAAAACGGAACTACGTAGCTCAGTATTGTGGACGCTATTTCGTACACTGTTACTGGGTGTATTGTATTGCGAACGTTGCGCTGAGCATCCGCGGCGTGTACATTGAGTCCGGTCCGCTTTGAAAACGCTCGCGATCCTCTAGTGTTATAAGGCCCTCACTGCATGTTGTTTTACCAAAGAGATAATAAGTGCCTTTTGTAACACATAAGAATTCAGATTGTGGTTATAGAACAGAAGTAGTTAGACAAGATTGGTATGTATTTAAATGTTATAACGTTGTACTTACTTAAATAGGTCTTGATTGTGCTTGTAGCGAATTGACGTCGCTTGAAGCCAAGCAATAAACTTAAATTGTATTTAGTAAAGTAGCTATGAAAATTTTAATTACACTTACTATTTTGTATTATACGAGTGATGCATATTCACTGACCAGAACGCTGTTGTTAGTTTTGTCAATCTCATTACTATTTATGTTATATATAGGCACTTTGCAATGTTTATCGGTTATGTTATCAAGTTTTAAGAGTCGGATGGCCATGTTCCAAAAATATGTTCAGCAATGATAACATGGTGAAGGTTAGTTTGCTACTTACGGAATTAATTTAAATTGTTAATGTTTATGGTGTAGTTTAGCATAATACATAACTATTAATTTAATTATAATAAAAATGTGATGTACAAATACCTATTGTACAGCTTTATTTGTGGAGATGCAATGCCCATGTTTTATTTTTTTCTATTGTGGAATTCCCAATAAATTAACATTAAAAATAGTTGAAAATAGTTTCATTTAGGCGATTAACACACTGCACCCCATGACGAAGCGTAGCGCGGTAATGCGTGATCTAGCGTTGTAAGTATTTCCATTTCAATAGAAAACAAGCACAGTCCAACACAGAGACGCATTCACGCGCGTTCATGATGATGACGCGCCTACACGCGATGAAACGCAACCACGCGCGTGGTTGCGGGTGCGGGGCGACACGCAAGTAATGGCATACCTTGTTCCAAAGTGCCGTGCGTTATTTTGGAAGAGATTGTATGAAATGAATCTACAAAACTCAAATACGCGCGTGAGTGCGCTAATGCCCGCACGATGATGCAGATCTACACCCCCGCAAGCACGCGCGTAGGTGCGTCGACACGCAACATGCAACGTGATGTGGCGCAGTGCGATATCGCCTTAGAACTTAAAATAAAATCACGCATCGAACAAAATACTGTAATTTATTACAGATCTAGGGGATTTAAAATAAAGAACTACCTAAATTACAATTGTTATAAATTGCTTGTGTGGATGCAATGACAAATTTTCAAGTTGCTTTAATAAATAAGTTATAACATCAATGGTAATTATATCCTATATCAACTTCTATTATAAGTCGATAATATTGTTATCTGACAACAATATAAATATAACAATTTTTCTAGCGTCGTCTAAAACTGTAGACTAGTTCAATGAGAAACCACAACACAACCATTTTCGAATTGAATTATCGGATTTAGACGAGGTAATGTGGCCAGCCATATTATATGTGGAGGGTTCTGTAACATTTTTGTAATTGTAAGGCTGGCTATTGGTTCCATAAGGCAACCTCTTGTAATGGCACTGGATGTTAAAACTGGCTCCAGTAAGGTAGTTAATAACTTGGTCTGGGGACTGGGTTGTGTACTGTATAACTGGCTACTGATTCCTCTAAGGCGGTCAACAGTCGGCAACTTGGTCTAGGAGCTCGGTAGTGGACTGTACCACTGCCTATTGACTCCTGTATGACAGTCAAAGGTCATTGACTTGAAGGCTGGCCACTATGTCCCGTGCAGGCGTTGTGGCGGTCAG
>DWAV01002570.1:0-10946 GCA_018231305.1 Noctuana lactifera | reverse complement strand
AGTACCGGCCGCGCCCGACGTTGCTTAACAATGTGATCGCTTGCGATCCACACTACCAGCGGGGCTATGCGCTATTATTACAGTAACTATAGTAAAATTATGTTTTTCAAATGATTTAATTTTTTTATTATTTATAAATGACACAATTCCATGCCTACTATTATTCTATTTGATGCTATATAAAAAACCTACTTATTCAAAACCAGAAGTAGGTAACTTGTGGGGTGACATAGCCCTGGCACAGATCCCGGCTCCGGGTGCAGCTCACAAAATTTCGAAGTTAATCCTTACACACAATAAATGGACATAACAGACCTTTCATTTCCACAACTTAAAGTGCACTCGTCATTAGATATAAAGATTCGTTTAAGAAATCATTAAAACCGACTTCAAACAAAAAAGATAGCCATTTTTCTTTCTACAGCATATTCGGGGTCTGTGCCTTCAAAACTAATTGATGACTGTGATCAATTATTTCACTAAAACCTGTCATCACGTCATCTATCTTAAAAATTGACTTCGTAAAAGACGCGTATTGTTAAGCAGATGTAATATTCAACAACTTCTATCTACCTATAATGAAATACACTATATGGTTACATTAGTTATTGTTAAATAGGAAAAGTTTACAACTTCAATATAGCATATTGTAGCAACGTGGTCCAGCACGATGTAGGCTTTACCTGCCCTGCACACATCCATATCCAACTATAGAACTATAGAACAAAAAGCATTGTAAATGGATGGAATTTCTAAAAAAAAATTACAAGGGAGATACTGTCAAAATTCAAACACCGACCCACTGAAATTGAAATAAGCAGGTCAATATTCTTAACCACAAGGTTATCACTGCCTAAGGATGCCAACAAATTTATATTGCAATTCGACTACCATCCGTTAGGGAGTTCCCTTGCGGTGGATATTAAAACTGTTAGTTATAAAGAAACTTATTACTGTTCGATGTTATTAACAATTTTAATATTAAGACAAATTTTTGTTAGACAAATAGTTGATTTTGTTAGGTAGTGAGTTACTTTATAGTATGCAGAATATAAACAATAATACATACATATTGATTCTTAGATTGTATAATTATTTATTTAAGATACTGTTATACTTAACCACCAATCATTACAAAAAACGGCAGTGCACTTTCCACATAATATTATCATATACTTCCAATTTGATGTACTTGAATGTATTTACTTAATAAGTACACAATGGTGGTGCATTTTAAAATTAATACCAATTATTTAATTACATTATAATTTTAATATCAATTTGGGGTAAATTCCACTGTTTAGTGCTTCAATATTACCCATTTAATGGCTCCATATAAAGGTTCTACATCTTGTTAGTTATACCAATTATTATTATTACACATCAGGCATTCTATCATTCACCAACACTCAAACAAGTATTCTAATCTAACAATAATGCAGTTTTGAATTTCTGTCAGACAAATCAATTATTTACTTATTATTAAATTGCATTGATTTCTTAATAAACATTAGTGTGACGCATGTGTAGAGCCACCTGGCCACTGGCCTCTGTATCAGTTCAAAGCATTAATTCAGACAAGATAAGATTAATAACATCTTCAACATCAGCACTACCACTTGGTGGAACGTCACATTGCTAGTTTTTCCAGAAGTTAGGGTTCTGCTGCAGTCTTCTCTCAAAGTTCTGATACCAGGTGTGCAGAGTGTTGAGGGGTATGTACGACACACCTGGAGTGGGTGTCATTTGATCTTGAGTCACAGAAAATGATGCCACAAAATTGACTAAGTTCTCTAGCATTTTCTGAGCAAATGTTACATAGGAGCTGGTTTGCTGTGCCTGCAAACCAAACAAACAATGGCATTATACGTTATACATTATACATTACAATAGAACTACAACATTACATTTATTAAATTCAACCACTAAGTTATCATAGCCCCAAGATTTGACAGTTCAATATTCAGAATGTGCATGAGGTTGCAACTTACCACAGACGAAGCAAACAGCTGGACATGGGACTCTGGTTCAATGGAGATGCCAATTTGAGCGTTGTGGCAGATCTGCTGCTGGCCAAATGCACTTATGAACTGGTTGTCATCTGAAAAATTATATTTAGTAGGTAATTAATGTAATTATACAGTCCTAAAAAAAGTAAATGAACTATTTCTGGGATAAAATTATTAGAGCAGTAGCATAGCTCAAACTTAAAAATATGCAAGTGGCATCAGAATTTAGCTGATGCCAATCATAACATAAAGCATCTATCTCTCTCTAACACCAACATTCAAGATTATTAGCTATTCATGTGTGAACATATTTTTACAGTGGGCCTGTAATCCTAATCAGAAATTAAATATAATATTTCCACTCATTGTAAAGTAGAGCTTAACTGAAATAATTATATTTTACTTACTGGACAACTCATGAAGTTTCTTTAAATTAGATATTTTAAATATTGCTGAAGGTTTGGCATTAGATATGTGTCCAAGCAGCTGCCAGTTGGGAGGAGCCGAGGGGTCGGGCCAACTCCAGTAGACCATGGCGGCGGTGCCGGCCGGCAACGGCGCCACCCCCGTCAGGAACACCACCGCGTGATTAATGGAGTCCACGTCCATGATCGTCGTGATGAACCTGGTCTCCGACAACTGCGAGAAGTCCGTCTGCACCTGCACACACAACCAGCCAGCCTCGCATCCACCACATTCACAACAATGCTGCAAACAGTAAACATCGCCGCCTTATTTACTCACCAGCCGCCCCGACACTATTAATCCGAATACGTTTACGTTTGTCATTCTTAAATGTACAGAAAATAAAGAAGTTTACTTAAATTATTTAGTTATTAATAAATCACAGGACCTAATTCAATTCCTAAGGTAAAATTATGTTTCTATTTCATTCTAGAAAGAACTACATAGCCTTTAGATTTTGTTCGCAGAATGTGGCAGTGGCAGTTGTAGTTTGTCAACCTTGTCATGTCAGTTCAGCCCGTGACATTTCATTTATATGGATGAATGTGTCATTGTCATGTGTCAAATTGATAAAATTAGATTGTCATAGCAATTTTTAAAAACTTGGTGCAAGCAACTGGCGATGATAAATCTTGATGAAGAGCTATGAAACAAGAATATTAAAAAATTAATCCGCCGTTAAACTAAGCAGAATGGAAAGAATTTTGTTTTTTTTTTTAATATAATGAAAAGGTGTTCCTTATTCTTAAATAACAAATAATGTAGGTATTTCTAATTTAATTGCCTATCTCAAATTTGTAGGGTTCCGTAAGGACCTATCTAAAAAGGAAATCTGTCCCAATTCTCAGAAACAGACCACAACGTGCATCACGGACAAAGACGCATGAATATTCGTATCATTTAACTTGGCTCTCATTTCACATTTGTGCTTTATGGGATTTACTTTTTATATAATAATTTATAGCATTATAGGTATGCACCCATAATTATAATTTATACCTATATACATACCCATGCGAAACCGGGGCTTGACGCTAGTACAATACGTTAATAGAAATAATAAATAATCATTATATTCACCACTTTATACTTATTTTGGTTATTATTTTATTGATACTGACGAGGGCGAGGAGTGAGACTCCTATAGACGACCAGTGTGATGTACCTAGTGGTTACTATGCCGGTCGCCTTTTCGAAGTCCTGTGTTCGATTCCCAGCACGATAGACAGGTTTAAACGTTGAATTTAGATTTGTTCCTGTTTTGGGAATTTGTGTGAAATTGTATTGGGTTCATGACGATTCACATACCCATAATTAGGTATGTTATATCACAAATAAAGCAACAGTGAGCAATGATACAATTTATTTATTGACTTATGATAGAAGTAGGTAAATACCGATAACGATAACTACTTATTCAAATAACATTTAGCTAGTGGACAAATGTCAAATCTTCTAAACGACTAACACAACAAAATATAACAGCAACTTACTAGGCACCTGCTGATTTATATCAATTAACAAATATAGAATTTAATAGATTTTGCTCGGAGCCACTAACAGAAATAACAACGAGAATAAACTTATAAGTTAAATCGTTAACATACGACATGAGGATTAAATGCTGTTGAGTCAGAGAGCTGACGATGAGGAGTGCGACTGAGCGACTGATAGCGGCCGATAGCGCGGAGAAAACGTCCAAGTGATAAGAGACGAGTAAATAGTACTTATTGATAAGAGCAGTCGGCTGCCGGGGGCAAGCGAGTGACGGGTGCGTACAATTATAATTAATAAACATATTTAAAATATTAAAGACCAACAAATATTTATATCATATCTTCACATATGCTTCACATCTGCAGTGGCTACAGTGCCTCATCTGCATGCAGGTACTCACTACTTACCTATAACAACTTGAATAGTTTTATGATATTATCTCGTAGTATCATAGCTACTCCATCTTATTTATGTCAAAACTTCATAATGTACAAACAATCAAGCTATGCTAGTAATGAACATTAATAATGTTAATACTTGAAAATACTTTTACAAATATCTATGTAATTATGGAAATATTATCATATTTCTATACACACCTACTAGCCTATTATTGTATGATGCTAAATTAGTGAACATTATTATTATTGTACTGATTATGTTTCATGTTGCAACAGCAACACTCATTTTACAATTGGCATTTTTGCTTAATCTCTCATGTAGGGGTAGTCAATGTCACGTAAGGGCACAAAGGTTTCCTTGATGGACTGTGGGGACGCCCAGCGCATCACGTAGTTGGGCCCGCCGGCCTTGTCGTTGGTGCCGGACATGCGTCCACCTCCGAATGGCTGCTGCCCCACTACTGAGCCAGTGGATTTATCGTTGATGTAAAAGTTTCCAGCAGTCATCTTGAGCTCCTCGAATGCCGTTTGTAAGAACTTCTGATCGTTAGCAAACACCGCTCCTGTCAAAGCAAATTTCGTAGAGCTCCCAACTAGAGCCAGAGTTTTTGCAACATCCTTGTCATCATAGACATACATGGTGAGCACCGGCCCAAAGATTTCTTCAACCATCAACTTGTCATGAGGGTCAGTTGTTTCAATGATTGTTGGTTGGACAAAGTACCCCTTACTTCCATCATATTCCCCACCACCCAGAATCTTGTTTTTAGGATTATTCTTGGCATTCTTAATGTAGCCGGTGATTCTAGCAAAAGCCTTATCATCAATGACGGCCCCAGTAAATATTTTGAAATCTGTTGGATCACCAACTTTTAGCTTTGCACGTTCCTGGAGTAGACCTTCTTTAATGGGATCGGACAGCGACTTTGGAATGTACATTCTAGAGCAAGCTGAGCATTTTTGACCACAATATTCAAAAGCAGAACGGATAGTGGATGTGACAACAGATTGCACATCAGCAGACGGGTGTACAAAATGGTAGTTTTTACCTCCGCATTCCCCAATAAGCCTTGGGTAGTTCTTGTATTTCGAAAGGTTCTTACCTACTTCATTCCATAACCAGTTAAAAGTAGGAACAGAGCCAGTAAAGTTGACACCTGCTAAGTGAGGTGACGCAGTGATTGCCCGACCAAAAGTTGGTCCGTCCGCTGGTACAAAGTTTACAATACCAGGTGGAAGGCCAGCCTCACGCATAATATTGAAGATTCTCCAGTTGGAGAGCAAAGCAGTATCAGATGGTTTCCACAGAACACCATTCCCCATCAGAGCCGGTGTGTAAGCTAGGTTGCCCCCTATGGCAGTAAAGTTAAATGGGCTGATGGCAGCAATAAAACCATCAATCCCTCGGAATCTCAGGGAATTTCTGGTAACAGATGGATTTTCTGATATAGGTTGATACTTGGCATTTTCCTTGAGGAAGAACACGTTGAAGCGGAAGAAATCAATGAGTTCAGCGGCAGAGTCTATTTCAGCCTGCACCACAGACTTGGACTGGCCCAGCATTGTGGCTGCGTTGAGGCGCTGGCGGTGCGCGCCCGCCATTAGCTCGGCGGCCGTCTGCCAGATCTTCACGCGCTCGTCCAGCGGCGTGCGGTCCCACTTCTTCTGCGCTTCTACAGACACCTGAATGGCCTTCTGAATGGTCTTTTCACTGGCGTAATAAAATTTGGCAATTTTACGGGCGTGGTCGTGGGGCATAACCTGGTACCGGACCTCGCCATCCTTGACGTCCTCGTCTCCGATGACTATAGGCACCTCCTCGGTGACGGCGGCGGTGCGCTTCAACTCCTCGGCGAGCTCGGAGCGCTCGCGGCTGCCCTGCCGATACCCGAGCACGGGCTCGTTCTGCACACCGAAATCTTGAAATTTCGGTAGTTCTACGATACTGGAAGCCGAGCGTTCCAGGGAGCGCGCGCCGCGAACCGCTCGTACGCACACACCGGAGAGCATTTTGTCGAATATGTACTCGAACCCAGCTGTACGATGTGTCCCGCTAGCGACGATGGGGGATCAGCGAGCCCCTACGATTGATCCGGCCTTGTGTGCGCGACAGAGGTGCAGCGTCGGAAACTCGTTACGTAAAATTATAATGTATGACCGAACACTACGCGGCGAGCGCTTGTCGAATCTCCACCAACTGACACGAACGAACGACACGGAAAACTACGTAATTGGCAATGGCAACTGCAGCGAATGGCCTTCACCGCTTCACATTTTGTAACAAAAAGGTGTTGTCAAAAATGCATTAGGTATTAGGTACTCTATCGTGAAGGAACAAAATTTATTTTTGTTAGATATTCACTAATGTACCAACTCGCATCGCATTTCACACTTTAGAATTTCAAAATCTTGGCTAAGTTTTCTTCTGAATAACTGGGCTGAATTAAATTTTAGTCAATAGGTAGTTCAGTATTATTCCTTCCAAAATACTTTCAGCTGACCTGACAATCCTGACATTGACGATTCAATCCAAATCCATCCATAGACATTTTAAGGGTTGCATTGAGCGTGCTTGTCTTTACGTTTTTAAAATTGGTTTTTGTGTCTTATTACCTGTTAAAAGGTGCATTTAGAATTGAGTAATAATTGAGTACTTGAAAAGTAAGCCAAGCCTACCTCAGTAAACAGACAGCGATAAGTGTTTGAAAAGTAGTAAAATGAAGAAGTGGGAGAAATCATACGTATGTACCATTGTCACTATAATATTATGTGAACCTATCCGTGCCGTATTGCTTTAAGAACGTAACGTAATTTTAACTATTTATTTTTGATAATATACACAATATTCAGAATTATCATAATTTTTATGGTGTTAGCATATTTACCTGATTTATGAAACGTGTCATACGAATTCCAGGATTATTCTCTATTTATTTATTGTTGACGAAACTAAAGTTCAAACAGGAATGAGCCTATATACAGATATATTTATTTATGTATTATCATAATCTAAGGGTTATAAAATTTTACAGTGTTCTCTTCCAGTCAACCTCGGGCAATGATTTGGTGAATGTTTAGGGTAAGTGCATACAAAGCTAGGTATCTGATTTTAGAATTATGTTGAAACAATCAATTTTACAAAAAATAGTTAGTAGTAGTAAGTTCATCTTGCTGATGGAATTGTACCTTAAAATAAAAGTTACCGCGCATGTTCAAAATTCGACCTACATTTGAAAACGCAAGCGCGGGAATAACTATTTAACCTCAGCCATTAAGAAAAAAAAAAAAAAAAACTATTTAACCATAGATTATCTAATATTATTAGCGATTGCTTACATATCAAAGTTTACGAATACCTATATTCATTTGGCACTTTAGATAACTAAACCCTCCATCATTTGCATTGAACACATCAAGAGTATGTACATAAAATAATATAAATACTCTTAGGAACACACAGGTACAGTATTACCGTTTATTTACAGTAAGTACTTCTTACGTAAGTTACTAGTTCCAGGGTATCCCGGCAATAATTTTATATTCATATAATTAATTTTTAGGCCAAAAAGTGGGTTAGTCGACATTGGAGTTCTATTCGCGAAATGATTCGTAGTTTAAAAAGAAGCACTTATTCGTAGTATCAATATGATCATATCAAGTAATACACTTAGAATAATAACGTAATCGTATAAGTATTCCAAGTGTTACCTGAGGTGAATTCAAAACATTGTATATTTTTTTAAATCCATATCACACAAACGCTAATATTTTAATTCTTTATAATATAAACAAATCTAAATTGCATTATGAAACCATGCAAGAATTATATTGAGTGGAATGTATACGTAATCCTGAATTTTCCCGTCCACTTTTGGCTTTGCATGCGATAGCGGGTTAGGGTTAAATATGGTATATGAAATAAAACAAGGCGGTACATTTGTGTAGGTTTTATTGCCGTTCCAGCATCAGTGCACGTGCTCTACACGTGACCGACAGCCGGCGACGTTTTGTACCCCAACGACGTGGCCATCACTATACATGGTTACACTACATCAACACTATTCTCGTCATCATTGGTCGCCACTGGCGCGAGGTGCGGGCTGCAAGTCGACATGCAATACTCTTACGACTAAGCTTTCGGAAATTGCAATTTTATTTAAGAGTCAACGTCAGTGTCGTAGTTACAATAAATAGCCATATTACACAACAGTAATTTCGATATTATGTTTTACTACATAAATATTTGTATATAATTTTAGTTTAGTCTGTGGGGTGAACTATACAGACGTTGTTGTTCTGTGGGACGTTGAGTTGTTTAAAACACAATTTCAGTACATTTAATAACAACATTTAATAGATCGAAAATTTGCAATCGATTATTTGATTCTAGTACCTATTTTGCCGTGTTCATATTGTTCATATACAAATCGGAATGTAAATGTTCGGATATGTGCAAAATTATTAAATCATGAGTGTGTATTATCCTTCGAGTTGCACAGTATTGTTATATTAGAAAGTTATAAATAATAATTAGGAAGTTTAACACGTACACGTATATTTAAATTTAAAAGTTTAATGTTTATTTTATCCATTAAATAATTAAAATTGAATCCTATAATGTATAAAGCTCGCCGCCCTCGCGCGCCGGTGCACGCAGTGTGCCGGTGTACAGCACATTAAAACCTAAACATTAATGTTGCATTACAATACATTAACTATATAATAATAATAAACCTACGTTACATGTCATAATATGCATAAAATACGATACAACTAGGCATTGGCAAGTGTCGGCCCGGCGGCCTCGCTGCGTGCACACACACACACACACACACACACACACGCACGCACACACACACCTCACTACTATGCTCTAAACATTACGTTAACATAATATCCTATTTGCACCAAAAAAATTAAATCTTAAGACTTCAGAAACATTATTCAAAAACAAATACAAAATAACTTTAAATATTAAATCTAAGGGCCGGTGCTGAATGTATGAACGCAGCGATACATACAAACGAAAATAATATGACACTCTTAAAGCGTGCCCCACCCGGCTCTACGCTAATACTTCTCTAACAATTACATAAATGCTACCTCCGCGCACGCGCACGCGCACGCGCACGCGGCTGTGCGCGCCGCGACCGGACACAGCGTGCGCCGCCACCCCCAGCGCTAGCTGTGCAAGCGTGCGTGGCGGCGACAGCCGAGCTAGCGCTGGCTTCTACCCCTTGGTCCCGCACGCTGATGACGGCGTCACCGGCCGGCGCACACGTAGCATTTCCATTAGATCTTTCAATTCATGGTCGATCATTCTACAATTCTAGGGCTAGGCGTCTCAAACGCATACATTACAATAATATTACCGCACACTAATTATAATAAACGAAATTAAGGCAATACATAATGACGTATAGCAGACAAAAGCACTTAATTTTGCACTTAAGCAGATTATACGATGAAATACACGCACACGCAACGTAATATACTCGTTAAATTCTAGGCGTTAGGGACTAGAATAGTCTGAGCGGCATTTACATACCAACTTAATGAATACTGTTTGGAAATATGTATGATAAATATTCTGTTGTCCTGCTCTTTCATTTACAATTGTTTTTGGATGAAAGAGAAAGACATATAAAAGTTGAATAATAATATTTTCTATAGTAATGTACGAGTACCTACAGCTAGCTAATGTGCTTACCCCTTCACAATAGGGAGGTGATTTGTCTCAAATGTATTAAAACTTGTAAATCCATATAAAAATGACAAAACATCGTGTAGAAAATTTAGGAATAAATTCTTAGGAATGATTTCAATCACAAATTCCATCAACTAGTTGGCATTACAACAGTAAATTCATCAGCAGATGGATCCGACACCATAGCAGCATCTAATCAGTCCAACTTCCTCAGTTCAGTGATTCTTTATAACTATTATTAAGTACATCAATAAGATATGACCTGGTGTTGCCAGTACAGTACATTACACATTAAAGTCATTGAGCAAAACATGTCCTTTACTTTTTAAATTGTCAATCATTAATGTCTTAATGCAGTGCATCGTCAAATACATTGATAGTTGGTCACATTCCGTATCCTCACGGCAGGCACGTGTCGATCAAAAACGATTCACGTACAAATTTTGAGTATATTATTCTAAAACCTATTTCTAATCTTAAGGAGTAGTTTCACATAAATAGCACATAAATGTAATCAATTATGTTTTATAAAAATTCAAATTCAAAGTTTGTTGGCCTTTGAATTTTGTAAAAGAAAAAGAAAATGCTACTAATAACCCTTAGATGAATAGACAATACATAATGTTGGAATACATAGAAATTATATCAATATCATTAAACAACACTTGCGCGGTTCTTTAAGAGTTAACATAATATTATTTTATTGATACTCCATAACAGCCCCCTGCTGAATGACATTCGAACTTAAGCAGCTTGTCGATAGAAGTATCGTATCGCGCTCCAGACCCGCCCTACGCAAGTGCAGGTGTGCGGCGACGAGGCGACGTTCAGAAGAGCAGGTCCGTGGTGTGCGTGCGCGCCTCGCTC
>DWAV01002569.1:0-10948 GCA_018231305.1 Noctuana lactifera | reverse complement strand
AGAAACCAGTACAACGTACAGCGCCATCTAGAAAATAATGTAGATGTATTTTCATACGAAGTTTAATTCCTTTTTTTGCCCTCGGGAAGTTGAAATTTAAGAAATGCTGAATTTGTATTGGAGTACTTACATTAAGGAGATTTTATATCAAATTACAGGACAATAACATTAACGGTAAGTCCTATATAGGGTCTAGAAGATTTCAAAATATTTGCATTCATTTCCGTATTTCAAGCCTCTATGGTAAAATATTAAAAAAATGAGAAATACAGCTTTTTTTATTTGTTTTCATAAAGATATTTTGTAAGTTTCAAGCGAATCAGGTAAAAATTAAAAAAAAGTCTATACAATTTTGTTAGAAATTATTAGTAATTTCCGGGATAAAAAGTATCCTATATGTGAATTGACAGACTGTATTTTTTTGATTCCCACTCAACGCGTAAACAAGTGCGACAAATCAATCTCGATGGACCGTCGTAATGTTGATTACGTTAAGTTTTATTTTTCGATTATTCAGATTATTGATATGAATTTAAATAAAAAACATGATTGTGGCAATCGTGCCATACACTTATTGACGGAGTGGATAGTCGTGTGTAATAATGTGTATGTTATACCTTGTGTATGGCGAAGTGGTCCGCGTGCTCCCCCGTGAGGAAGAAGCGCAGCCGCGCGTTCTGCGGCTCGTCGGCGTCGGCCGCGAGCAGCGCCAGCAGCCGCGCGCCGCGCGCCGCGCCCTCCGCCAGCCGCGCGCGGTAGCGGTGCCGCGGGCAGTACGGCGGGTTGTCTGCAAATGTCATTTGTGCCATTCTTTATTTATTTCAACAACAAAATATTATAAAGTAAGACAAACATAAACTCCTTTGAGTTTTTCCGTACACCTAGTGCCAACGACTAGGTTCACAAATTAGAAAGTACAAGATAACGTTAAAGGTTACATAATGAATGAGGTTCAGGATTACAATGACCGCTTATTACATTACGATTCCTTGTAGGACATAAACTGAGTCGCTACGCTATTTCGTACCATGACATACAATAAGCGGCTCATAATATAAAAAAAAAAAACAATAATTACTAATCCAATAATTACTTTTGAAAGGTATTATTCCGATCCCGTGATAATTTAATACAAGTGTAGCGAAATGTCATTGACAAAATATTATAGTACTGTTTATACATTCTAGTATTTAATTTGTACGTGTTGTCAGTGGTTAAAATCAGTAACCTCTCATCGTGTACTCGTATAGAATGAGTTTGAGAGTCAACGGTCAGAGGACGGCACGCACCATTGACGTCGAGGACGGTGACGTGCACGGCGGTGTAGGCCGTGAACTTGCCGTCGGTGACCGCCACGGACAGCTCGTAGCGCGGCTGGGTCTCGCGGTCCAGCGGGCGCGCCACATACAGCTCGCCCGACGCGCGCAGCTGGAAGCGCGCGCGCTCGTCACCGCTCGCCACGAAGTACGAGAGCGGCGCGCCCGCCACGTCCGCGTCGTCCACGCGCAGGCGCGCCACCACCGTGCCCGCCGCCGCGTCCTCGCGCACCGCCGCCGCGTACTGCGCCTGCGCGGCGCGCGGCGGGCAGTCGTTGTAGTCCACCAGGCGCACCACCAGCGAGCCGCGAGCCGACCGCCGCGCCGCCGCGCCGTCGCTGGCCAGCAGCGCCAGCCGGTACTCGGCGCGCGTCTCGCGGTCCAGCGCCGCCGTCGTCGTCACCCAGCCCGTGTGCGGCTCCACGGTGAAGGGCGCCTCGCCCTCCGCGCCCTCCGAGCCCTCCGAGCCCTCCCACACCAGAGAGAACCGCACCTCACCGTTCGAGCCCGCGTCCGGGTCGTCCGCCATCACTGAGCATACAAACAATTGTATAATAAAATAAGTAATAAAAAGAGGTGTAAAAAACTTTTACAAGACAATTTAAAAAATAAACTAACGTTGTACAACGCTGGAGTGCGGCGGAGCGTTCTCCGCGAGCAGCACGACGTAGGGCTGCGAGTGGAAGGCGGGCGCGTGCTCGTTCACATCCAGCACGTGCAGCCGCGTTAACGCCATGCTCGCGATGCCGCCCTCCTCCTCCGCTATTACACCTGCAAGTAACAATAGGTAGTCATTTATTATTGTTCAATTTGAATTAAAATGAAACATAAACATTTTTCAATAGTGGTGTTAAAATCAAACAATAATAATTTTTCAATAAAAGTGTGTCGAGTGATGTTACCGATGAGATGATCCGGCGCGGTCTCCCGGTCGAGCGGCGCGGCGAGCAGTAGCCGGCCCGCCGCGTCCACTGCGAACAGGTCGCGCGGGTGCGCGTCGGGCGCCAAACGGTAGCGCGTGGCGGAAGTGGCGGGCGCGGCAGGCGTGGCGGGCGGTGCCAGGTCCGCCAGCAGCGAGCCGGGCGGCGCGTCCTCGGGCAGGAAGAGCGCGGGGGGCGGCGGGTGCAGACGCGGCGCGCGCTCGGTGGGGCCCAAGAGGCGCACGGCCACGCCCGCCTCGCCAGCCAGCCCGCCGCCGTCGCGCGCTCGCACCCACACCTGCACACTGCGCCCCGCTACGCAACAACACGATGTTACTGTCATTAAGTGTAAGTCCCTACTTCACTCTATACAAATGCAAATGGATTCTTGCGAATACTAAACTTAGAAATTACACCATATGTGAATTGCACATTTCGTAATTTTTGTACTGACCATATGAGGACGCATTGCGGGCGAGAGAGAGCGCACCAGTAACCGCATCGATTGCAAATAGACCAGCGGTGTCCGTTTGCAGCTCACCCTCATACAGGGAGTAGGCCAGGCGCGCGTTCTCGCCCGCGTCCGCGTCCCGCGCCGTCAGCGTAAGGAAAGGCGCGTGAAGAGCACGATCAGCGCGCACCGCAGCGCGGTACTCGCGCAGTGGGAACTCCGGCGCGTTGTCGTTCTCGTCCGCTACGCGCACGCGCACCGTCGTGTGCCGCAGCAGCCCTCCCCCGTCGCTCGCCGTCACCGGCACCGCCCACTCGGCGCGCGCTTCGCGATCCAAAGGCACGCGGGTCGTCAGAGCGCCGCTCGTCGCGTCTACGGCGAACGTATCGCGAAGTTTCGCCGACGGGATCGAATACGTCACCGTGCCGTACTCCCCGGCGTCCTCGTCGAACGCTTTCAAAGTGGTGAGCAGCAGCGGCGGTGGACGGTTCTCTAGCGCCCGCGCCTCGTGCACTAGGTGCGGGAAGTGGGGCGCGTGGCGGTTGGCGGGCGCCAGGGAGAGCTTGACGCGAGCGAATGCGGCGTGCGCGCCGTCCGACACGGACACGTTGAGCGAGCGCGGCGCGGCGGCGGGGAGCGCGCGCGCGTCCAGTAGCGATAGGACGCCGGTGCGCGCGTGCACGGCGAAGGCGCGGCGCTCGGCCGGCGCGCCCTCGAGCGCGTAGCGCAGGCGGTCGGCGTCGCGCGCGTCGGGGTCCCAGGCCGCCACGCGCGCCAGTGCCGTGCCGCGCGCCGCCTCCACCGACACCATCGCCGCCACCACCGCGCGCTCCATGCGTGGCGGGCTGTCGTTCACGTCTTCCACTGTAATGTAATGCTCCAAGTTTCTAATCTTACTTCCGATGCCGGCTATCAACTCGTTTTGTAATTACAGTTAATTTGATAATCTCACCGATGATAAATAAGTGCGCGGTGGAGAGAAGTGCGGGTCGGCCCCGGTCGCAGGCCGTGAGGAGTAGGTGGTGCTCGGCTCGACGTTCGCGGTCGAGCGCAGCGGCTACGCGCACCTCCCCGCTGTTTTCGTCCACGACAAAAGGCACCTCGGCGTCGCCGGCGTCAGTGCCCCAGGCCGACAGCGAGTAGGCCACGTGGCCGTTCTCGCCAGTGTCGTTATCGACGGCGTGCACGGTCAGGACGAGGTCACCCTCAGCGGCCGCTTCGGAGACGGTGGCACGGTATTCGTCTTGGTCGAACTCGGGTGCGCAGTCGTTGACGTCGAGCACGGTGACGGTGAGGCTGACGTCGGCGAAGGCGCCGGTGACGCCGTCGGTGGCGCGCACGGTGAGGTGGTGCTCGCGTGCGCGCTCGTAGTCCAGCGGCGCGCGCACCACCACTGAGCCTGCTCACGAGCGAAAGCGCCAAATGAGACCAATGAATATGAGCTTTGGCATAATATGTACAGCCGGCAAGATGGCCGAGCGGAGTGAGTTAGTCACGATATGGCATGCATGAAGTAGCGTGTGCTCAATGTCACTAAATATTAAATACCACTTGCAAAAACATCAAACAATGAAAAAATATACAATAAGCAAATTTTTGGTCTGGGAAACGATGGATGGGTAACAAAAACGATTATGAATTGGACTATACTGAAATATGTCGACCGCTGAATTCTACGATTGGGATTTTAATCAATTCTAGGACATACTTAAACATCAAATTGCACTTTTTGTGTTTGGTTCACATTTTTTAAATATTTAAAGAAAAGTATTTATATACACTGGAAAATGTATATAAATATACTATGTGATACCTATACAACATTTTTTTTTATTATTATTAATGCGTAAAAGATAATTTTTTTATAGTTGAACTTTTATGATTCACATGCGATATTCAACATAGTCCGGTAGCAGTACAGTGCGAGCGAGGCGAACGGACAGCGGCGGCGGATACTCACATGGGCTATTCCCCCTGTCGGCCGCTGCGAAAAAATCACAAGTTTAGTGCCACGCAACCAGAGTAGGAGCAGCGGACAGGAGCGAGGAGGGTGGAGAGTGGGGGGCGGGGGCTTACTGACCTGTGTCGAAGTGCAGCTCGAAGAGGTCGGCGGGCCCCTCGCGCAGCGTGTAGATAAGCTGGCGCTGCAGCGGCGAGCGCGCGGCGAGCGGCGGCTGCAGCGCGAGCCCCACGGCGGCGTCCTCGCGCGCCTCCCGCGCCTCGCGCGCGCGCGCCCACCACGGCGCCGCGCCGCCGCCCCACACGCGCACGCTCACCTCCGCCTCCGCGCCGCACGCCACGGTGCCTGCGCACTCAAACACACGTCACTACTCCTCCAAAATAACTAGCCATCTCAAAACGGTCATTTTCAAATTAACAAAAATAACCACTAATTTATGATAAAGATGCAACTACACACCACCATCGAAGGCCGCTATGACGAGAGTGTAAAGTTGGTTGTGGGCATCGAGCGTCTGCTTGAGTGAGATCTGTCCGGTGCGCCGATCCACGCGGAAAAGTTCACCGTGCCCCCGTTTCATCTCATATCGAACCTACGAGTATGTACACACTAATAATAGAATAGCTATTACAATACGGAGTCAAAAATATAATTCTACGTATTAAACATGACATGTATTATTATTATAATTTATAAAGAAGTCGAAAATGTTCATTTTCTCTATTTGTACGGGCTATGCGCGCACAATTGCAACGATCAGCGATGTACGCCGATCGCTTATTTATTTTAATACTTATGTTATAGTAGTGACTTATAAGAAAAAAAGTTGATTAAAGAGGATATTTTTGATAGAAGTTGTATTTATTCTGAAACAACGTTACCTCTCCATTGTCGTTAGCGTCAGCGTCCACAGCGCGAACCTTGAGCACGGGCGTGCCCGGCTCGGCGCCCGCGCGCACGGCCGCGGCGTACGGCCGCTCCACGAACAGCGGGCAGTTGTCGTTCACGTCCGTGACGGCCACGTGCAGGCGCGCGTGCGCCACGCGGCCGCCGCTGCGCGCCTGCACCAGCAGCGTGTACGCGTCGCGCGCCTCGCGGTCCAGCGGCGCGCCCGTCGTGCGCACCGCGCCCGACGTCGGGCCCACCGAGAAGCCCTCTGCAGGATTTAGGATTCGAAATTCTACGTGCTCGTTGAGCGCCGCCCCGAGCACGTTCAGCACCGCCACGACGGCCGGCTTCGTCGAGTTCTCTACTGCAGAACCGTAGTAGTCGGCTTTCTGGAAGGCGAGCCCCGAGTTGTCCGGCTCGCGCACGTGCACCTCCACGCGCGCCGTGCTCGAGTACAACCCGTCGGAGACGCGCACGCGGACGCGGTGCGTGGCGGCCAGCGCGCCGGGATCGGCTACCGTCAGTTCTCCGGCACTCGATAGTGCGAAGGCGCCGTGGGGGTCGCCTTCGATGATATCAAATTTGAGGATCGCATCGACATCATCAGGATCCCGCGCACTCAGCGCCAGCACGCGGACGCCCTGAACGCTCGGCAGCAGCACGGTCGCGTCGTATGCTGCCTGCGAGAACACCGGCGGACAGTCGTTCACGTTCGTCACTTCCACGGTGACTTGAGCGACGCTGTCGGACGGTAGCCTCGGATTTCCCATGTCGATGACCTGAAGCGTTAATTAATGTACTACTTACTATAACGGCACTTACAAAGTTATATTTAAGTTAAATGGCAAATCGGTGAATTCACCTTGACAGTGAAGTGGTGCACCGCGGCCAGCTCGTAGTCGAGAGCGGCGGCCAGCTGCAGCGCGCCGGTGGTGGGGTCGAGGCGGAACAGCGCGGCGGCGGCGGGCTGCAAGATCTCGAAGGCGCGTTGCCGGTTGGCGGGCGAGTCCTCGTCGTCGGTGTCCAGCACCAGCGGGTCGCCGGCGCGCGCGTGCGCCGCCACCAGCGCGCCGGGCCGCGCCGCCTCCGACACGCGGCCGCGGTAGGTGCGCGCGCGCAGCCGCGGCGCGAACTCGTTGCGGTCCACCACGTGCACCGCCACGCGCGCGCTCGCCGCCCCGCCGCCCTGCGCGGTCGCATCGAGTGCATTCATATATTATTTAAGTAGGACACGTCGGTTGTTACACTGTTGTAATTTAATTTACTTTTTTAATGCAGGCAGTATTAACTATTTCGGAATCAACACTAATTTATGGCATTCTGTGCGGTGAGTTTTTACTTGTGAGTAGCATCACTATAGTATTACCATGTTTATCGCGACGACGGTTAGATTGTAAGAGTCCTGGGTTTCGTAATCGAGCGGCATCTGCAGGCTGAGCACTCCGGCGGCAGGGTTGAGGCGGAAGCGGCCCTCGCCGCCGCTCAGCGAGTACCACACCGCGGACGAGCTGCGCGCCTCCAGCGTCGTCACTACGGTCCCGGCAGGATCGTTTTCGTACACTTCGCACACGATCTCATCCAATAAGAATCTGAAACGTTAGGAATAATGTAAAACTACAATTCGGAATGACCTGAGTAAAGGGGCGGGCCGAGGCTGGCGGACAAACCTGGGCGGAGCGTCGTCCGGGTCGACGATGACGACGTGCAGCGGCAGCGTGGAGGAGCGCGCGGAGGGCGGCGGGTTGGCGGCGCGCACGTGCAGCGTGTAGTCGCGCGGACCGGCGGGCGGCAGCGCGCGCGCCAGCACCACGTCGCCCAGCGCCGCGTCCACTGCGAACAGCCCGCCCGCGTCGCCGCCCGCCAGCGAGTACACGACGCGCGCCGCGTCGCCCGCGTCGCGGTCCGCGGCCCGCAGCGGCGCCACCAGCGCGCCCGCCGCCGCGCCGCGCGCCAGCCGCGCCTCCCACAGCCGCCGGCCCCACTCGGGCGCGTGCTCGTCCGCGTCGTGCACGCGCACCGTGACGCGCGCGTACGCCACGGACGCGCGCGGCGCCTGGTCGCGCGCCCACACCGTCAGCTCGTGGACGGCCGCGCTCTCCCTGTCCAGCGGCCTGGCCAGCTCTAGGACGCCAGTGAGCTCGTGCAGGCGGAAGAGCGCCAGATCGCGCGGCGCGCGGGCGGCGCTGATGCCGTACAGCAGGCGCGCTTGCGGCGCCCCCGCGGCCTCCGCCCGCAGCGTCACCAGCACGTCTCCGGCGCGCGCCGCCTCGGACACTTCCACCACATATTCCGCCTGCGAGAACGATACACCGCCCTCGTTCGCATCGTTGATCACCGTGATATTTACCTATCGAGAGTACGTCCATTATAAAATGTTAGTCGACGAGTCAATTCTAGCAGGGATTTAATTATAAAAATTTTCTTTTTTTACAAATTACGGTTTGACTGTGTAACTTACGATTGAGTAGATAACGTTTAGGCCATCGGTAACCGAAACGTTAAGTGCGTAATGCGACTGCTCCTCCCACAGCAGCCGGCGCGCGAGCACGAGGCTGCCGTCCTCGCGGCCGAGAACAAATTGATGACGCGGATCACCGTCTGAAATACACATGTGAGTGTGAAATCGGGTGTCGTTCGGTCGGTGAGGTGATGGGGAGGGGGGTGGAGTAGGAGATACGGATGACAGACCTACGATGTCGTAGTACAGCGCGTCCCCGTCGGGGTCGGTCGCCTGCAGGAGCGCGAGCAGGAAGCCGGGCGCGTCCAGCTCGGCGGCCTGCAGCGCGGGCACGGGCCGCAGCCGCGGGGCCGCGCCTCCGCCCGGCGCCACCAGCCGCAGCCGCGCGCGCGCCACCGCACACCGCGCCGGCACGCCGCCGTCGCACGCGCGCACCTGCAAAAATACACTTTTATGTTTAGTGTTTCCACAGATTAGTGTACACGTCTGAATGAGTTCTCCACATCTCTTTTAAATAAAAGCAAGTGTAATGCAAATGCAAGTAAAGCAAGTATCGATAAGTGAGACTCACGGCGAGGTCGAAGGCGCGGTGCGGCGCCATCGGCAGCCGGCGCGACGCGTACAGGCGGCCCGAGCGCGCGTGCAGCCGCAGCAAGCCCGCCGCCGCGCCGCGCGCGCGCGCGCTGTACGTCACCGTGCCGTTGGCGCCCGCGTCGCCGTCCAGCGCCGTCACCTGTGTGGACGTCAACGGTACGGAGTGAGCACTGGCTGCACTGGCTGCACTGACTGCACTGGCTACACTGACTGCACTGGCGACTCACCGTGGCGACGTAGAGGCCGGCGGGCGCGGGCTCGTCCCAGAGGTCCCAGGCGGCGCGCTCGTCCTCGTCGTCGGGCTCCGCGTCGCCCTCGGAGCTGCTCTCGTCGTTGTCCATCGCTTCGTCAGCGACTTCCTCGTCCTACACGTAAACAATTATAGCACGTTATAGCCTGTTGGATAGCTCAGCGTTTAACTTCTAAATTTTTACTTAATCTACTTTCTTAATTTAATTTTTACTTTCTATATAGGTACTATAACACTCCGTCGCTAGCGCACGTTTTACCATTTTATTATAACTAACTTATAATGTTCAGTTGAAGTTGAAGGCATAATGTTCAGTATGCCAAATATTAGTCCTTTATTTATTTCTTTCTATTTTTTTATTTCTTTCTTAAAAAGAAGTTGTCGAACCAAGCAACAGACGACAAAAATGACTATATTAAATTATATCTATATTATAAAACTGTACAAATATTTTTTCTGTACATTAACTATTTTTTCGAAATTTCTTTTGGGGGTAAGGTAACGATATAAAAGCCAAAAACATTTTTTTTAAACTTTTGTCTGTCTGTTTGTGGAGGCATCACGTGAAAACCAGTGGACGGATTATTACGAAACTTGTTGAACTTATTACCTATATGTCGGATTCACATATAGGATACTTTTTATCCCGGAAATTATTAGTGTTCCGTAGGGATACACGACGAAAAATTGTATGGACTTTTTTTTTCACCTGATTCGCTCGAAACTTACAAAAAATACTTATTTATACAAATAAAGATACATTATGTATTTCTCAGTTTTCTAATATGTTACTAAAAAGGCTTAAATTCGGAAATGAATTTTGATATCTTTAAAGTTGCAACCTGTTGCAATCATTGGACTGATTGAAAAATTTTGACACAATTTATTTTTAATAATTCTATTTCATTTTATCGATTTGTATTCATTTATTTATCGATCATTTTTATTAATTTAACACAATAATGATCAAGATCAATGATGTATGATTTGAAGAAAGTGTTTATAAAATAATAATGATTTAATTTTTGGGTTTTATACGTGGAGATGCAGAGAGGTGGGCGCGGGCACGCGCACGTCGTAGAAGCGCTGCGTGAAGGCGGGCGCGTGGTCGTTGATGTCCTGCAGCGCCACCAGCACGCGCGCCGCGCCGCCCAGCGCGCCGTCCCACGCGCGCACCTCCAGCGCGTGCGCCGCCGCCGCCTCGCGGTCCAGCGCGCGCCCCGTCGTCACGATCTCGCCTGCACCACCCACCACACACCACACACCAAGTTATTTGTCTATAAGCTACATTGCATTTTGCATTTACGAACACAAGTAACAGTTAGTGTACCGGTGTCCTCGTCGATGGAGAAGAGCCCGTCGGGGTTGCCGGCCACGATGGAGTAGCGCAGCGGCGGCGGCGCGCGCGCGGCGTCGGGCCGGTCGGCGTCGTGCGCGCGCACGCGGGCCACGCGCGTGCGCGCCGCGCACTGCTCGGCCAGCTGCACGCTGTACGCCGCGCGCTCCGGCCACGGCGCCATGTCGTTCACGTCCTCCACCTCGATGTATACCTGGCGCATGCCCGTGCTGAGGTTACATAACTACGATAGTACGAAGCCCAAACTCAACACATGGTACGCGTCATAGACTAGAGTGTGACAGCACGACGCCGCACGTAGACGTACCTGCACACACGCGTGGCGCGGCACGAGCCCGTGGTCCTGCGCGCACACCGTCAGCCAGTAGTGCGGCGTGCTCTCGCGGTCCAGCGGCGTCAGAGTGCGGATCACACCTGCCGACAACATCTCCTTTGCAATTATCTTATTGTGTACGTATTTCTCTGTATAGGAAGGAAGAAGTAAATGAATATTCATCACCCTGTGTCGAATGGTCTCTGCAACTCATAGAAATCCATATTCTATCTCAAATTGTCTCACCAGAGTGTCGTACTTGTACTTGTTGAGCCAGGATAAAAACATAATTCGAATTCGTTAATTATACAAAAGTTTAGAATAAAAGTAGGGATCGAGGTGGAGAGGTTTACCGGCGTCGTCGATGGAGAAGTGCGCCATCCCCGAGCCCGCCACGACGTGGTAGGCGAGGCGCGAGTCGCGGCCGGGCGCGTCCGCGTC
>DWAV01002568.1:0-10948 GCA_018231305.1 Noctuana lactifera | reverse complement strand
TAAAATCGGTAAAGCCGTTTCGGAGGAGTACGAAGACAAACATTGTGACACGAGAATTTTATATATAAGATATAGTTGAATCCTCCCTCGATATACCTACTTACGCATTAGTCTTTTTTAAGAATTACTTCACAACTCATCTATTTTATTGTCATACCTAATTAGCTAATTAAATATTATTTACGATTCACTGCTCTATTATTTTTAGGACCTATATTTACTTTTACTTCACATTATATGACTTCTTAATTATCTCCATCTACCGGAATAATGAAGAACCGACATGTCAATTGACAGGGCCGAAGGTTCAAGATTCGAGAGGATAGGAAATCCAAAAGTCAAGGTACTAAATTAAACTGACACCAGATGTCGTTTATGTATATCACAAAGGACACAAAACGGACGGCGACAAAAGAGACGAGACACAAAAGACGTTATAATGGAAAGATTTCGTGAATCGGAGTAACAATTATTCTACGACTCTCTACACATTTTCTCCAAAGTCCTGTACGAGCTCTTATAATTAACGAAAAATAGAATTCGGTTTTGATTTTCTATATACGTCGACTAGCAGCGTACCTGGCGAGTACGGCGAAAACTGAAAGTGCCAGGCCCTCTGGGAACTGTTGTGTGGAGTCGGCTCAGGCTACCTTCATAATAGAAATATCCATGTAGAAGATTCTTTTAGAGATAAGCAGTGCCATTGCAGGAATTGACTTATGTTTTTCCTTTGTATTTTCAGTTATATGTACAGAATTGTTAAATAAATAAAAGTCATTTGTAACGTCGTATTATTTATTTTGTCTGTGTTCAGCCGCCCGGTACAGATACGAGCGGCGAATAATCGTTACCTTAAGTACACGCAGTAACGCTACATTACCAAATGTCGAAATACTGATATTATCTGTGGGACTAACAGCCCCGCATTGCAAACAAACGGCGGTGGCAACCCTATTCATATCACTCTTACCTATTACTCTATAATTATAATGAACATTTATTAATTACACATGATATAACATACAATGACACATCAAACACAACATAAAAGTAAGCATATTTACACTATCTAAACGTTTTGTTCGTTTATTGCTCTGAAATTACTATTTCCGGATCTATATCTATCAATAGGGCTGCAACAGAATTATTTTTAAACTCTATGTGTACATTTTGTCAATCATTATAATACAAGTATACGAGGTTATACGTGCCTCGTGCCTCTATTAAATTCGATATAAATGTATGTAGGCGCACATAATTTCTAATTACCTATTATATTTAGAATGAAAATTTGATTAATTTGTATTTAAGGCTTCTGGGCATCTAACAGGATAAAGATTAACAGTGATTAGTTAATAACAAGCAATAAGTACGACTTTGTACCTAATTAAGAATACTTATACACCAGAAATAGCTATTACAGAGGAGAATAATAGAAACTTTAATAGTTTATCTTCTAGAATGCTGTATTAATTTTTCATTCTTACCTCTGAGTAGTATATACGACAATGCAGGATAACCTAACTTTAAGGGGTTACTTGAGGCGACCATATTAGCCCTCGTGAGTAGCAACGCCTCCACGTGTGATCTCAGATATGACTTCTCTTTGGGTTAAATTTTTACACAAATTCCAGGCATTTACGAGTATATATTTATTGAATATTAATGTATTCTTTACTTGTTGCCTCGATATGTTTGTGCAATACGAGCATAGCTTCTTTGATATAGTTAGTTGTTCAGAAAAATGATAAACCTTTAAAAGATATAACCTTCGTCGTTTAGACAGTCGCTCATATTCTGGTGTATAAGAATTCATTTCAATTTCAGGAACATGTATACAAAATGCCGCTACACAATATATTTGGCACTTGTCAATACTATGATCGCAAAATTGATTGTAAAAATTAAATTCTATTCATAAGAATGTGTAGAAAAGATCGTAGGTATGTCTGTGTAGAAATATAATCCGAAATATTTTAATAGTAACATAATTTCTGATATTATGATACCTATCCGTTACATTTAGCACGTCTAACATTTATATATTTCCAATTATATAAATATACAATTAATTTATTTCTATTCAAGTACATAATAATCGTTTGCTCAATAAGTACAGTGGGTTCGATACAGGCTGGTGTTTTGAGATAAGAAAGTAAAAGTGACTTTTATCAGGCAAACGGTCGTAATAATTTATTTTTATTCAAGCGTTCATTTTTATTCAAGAACGCGATAGGCATTGTGATAGCACAAATACAGTTTATTCTTAAGTTTCTCTGTAGTAATAAAATTGTATCACAGTCTAAATCGTTGATTCATTCATGACATATGCGGTAGTTACTTACTCATTATGTTTACTATAGAAGTGTTTTATATGGATCTTCACACAGATTTTAAAGAACTAAAACTACCAAATATTCTACCAAATACCTAATATTAAAATCCCTGATGCACAATCGAAAATTGAGCTTACTACATACTCGTAACAGTAAAAACTGTATGTCATTGATTTCTTACGTACCTTATATGTACCCTATATTGCCATAGTTTCCTCTACTTTCCCATCTCATTATTCTTCCTGTACACCGTTATATGTGACTCCCACATACTTATATTTCCAAATATTAAATAAAAGCACCTAATATAATTGTGAAAGATCTCTGGTGCTTTCGTATTCGTCTCATATAAATTAAATTACTCATAACCATTTCCGGTTTCACCGTAAGTACGTGAAAAGTAACCCTAGATTATTTTTCACAAACATTTATAAGGTGAAATATATATATCATACATTTATCTATAGAAGAAATACATAAATCATACATTTATTTATACCTATAAGACATAGCGTTATCTTTGAGTCGTGAATTTACCATTTAACACACAGTCAAAAATAGAACTAGCTACTGAGGAGGTCGAAAAGACAGTGTGAAATATAACAATTGTTACTTAATACAAAACATTTAATTTATTTGTTTGTTATAAGGAGTAATTTATAAATAATTATTTCAAGGATATTAATAAACAATGAAGGAAGAAATACGAATGAATTTAAACTCTATATTTTGCTTTCTCCAATCCAACTCTTGACAGGTGATATTATAGTATTCTAGAAATCTTCTAAAATACTTTAGAATCTTCTAAAATGCCCAATGTCTTCTCGACTTCAGTGTACACACACAGTATTCTAAAAATTAGGAGTCTTAACAATACACACTTTTCCAGCTTAAAAAATAAGTTGTGAACCGTTCTAGTGGAGCACGTCAACGAGCCTTCCGACGTGAAGCGTTTTAATATTTTCTAATTTTCGCACTGAACCATTCGACCAGCGATGAGAATTGAACTATTAACTTTACGGACGACTAAATTGTTTAACTTTCACCTTACAGCGGATTATCTACATAAATAACGGATAAGGAGTGAACATTAGGGTTGTCACCGCGAGAAGCCAACTAAGGCCGCGGGCGTAGCAGCGTTCGTCAAACGGGTGTGTTTATCTACCATTCATGTAGCGTCGTAGCGCGCTACGATTCTGCTACGGTTTCTTATAATAATAGGGCTAGTGCAACAATATGGTGCTAGTTTAACACAACGTAACAAACATACATATTATAACAAGCGTATCATTTGGGCCTTTTTTGGGCTATGAGCTCAATAGCAAAAGCTCAATACTACGTCATATGTTTAAGCATCACGTCACTGTACCGATACGCATGCATGAATGGGTTTGAGTAGTTTTAAACTCGCACCATATTATAGCTGCAAAACGAAATGTATCTAGAATTCGAGTCGAGCCGATCAGCCTGCAATTGTTTCACTCATATTTAGGTATATGAGCCGATTCGAGATGTTTAATTCACATATTATTTATGGGAAGTGCCGTAAGACTCTTTTATTGCGTCTATTTTACATGAAATTTAGAATAAATGTGACAAGTACTGAAAGTTTATTTCATAATCGTTAAAATATCAACAAATTATGATATCTGTTATTGGAAAGTTGCAAACAAAAACCTAAAACCGTAGCAAATCTCCTGTCTTCAGGAGATCTTCGCGTGCGTAGCGTGTTTCTACGATCATGTGTGTAAACACCATAGATTACGAACTGCGATAGACAAATCCTAGATTAACACACGCAGTTGTGACGACCGCTAGTTATACCCGAGGCGTTAAGCCGTGCACCGTAGTACTACACACTACCGCCGCGAGCGCGACAGGCTACCCACTGTCGAGCCACACTTCAAGTCTTCACCTATAGTACAATTGTATACTATGTTGTTCCTAATGTCGGACTGTTCGGAATGTCATTATTATTATACAAACTGCAACTGTTCATAGGAACGTCACTCTGATTAACACTCTTCCCCGTACATTTTACATGAAGTTTGATTAAAAAGCTGAAAACTTTTGTAACTGAATCATTTTTTTTTGTTTTTTTTTTATAATATTCATTTAGGTCTACTTTTAATGTTGTTCAGAAAAGTCCGACATATAAGAACCAACGAAATATTATTACAAAATTTAACAGCGAAATTCTTTTTCAAAGTTCATCAGATCATTAAATTACATTATAAAATCATATTGTCTTCGATTCAACCTTGAGAAAAGATTCATTTTTAAGAAAATGTCCGCGTATGAGTTCCTTTTTTATATCAAAATGGAGTATTTTTGCTAACAATGGCAAGCTATACACTCTAGTAGTAAAATGTTACTATAAATTTAAATATTTAAGAGTATCGTATTGTAGATAGTTAATATTATGTTACCATTTAGTTCAAGCAACTCAAATCACGTTTATGAATACGAGTACATATAACTATAAAAGTTATAGAAAGTTGATAATTAGGTACATAAAATCTATTGATTCTGAAGAATTCTTAGTAACAAATTATTTTATTCAGTTTGCAAGCTTAAAAATCAAGGAAATACAAATCGTCTATTCAGTCGTGTAGTTTCTATCTGCTATGCTCGTTTTAACAGTGAATATTTAGAATTCGCGAACGAATACTTTTACAGACGAGGTTCCAACAAAAGATCTAAGATATCAAAACGAGAAACAGTTAAAAATAGTAAAGTGTCAAAAACATTGTGTCCCATATCAGTCGTGTTATTTGTGCAATACTATTTTTATAACAAACAGTAACAAAACTTCGTCTTGAAGTGTTGCTCAAAAGCATATTGTAACCAAACAGCCTCCGACAGACATATAAATAAGTGTAATTATAATAATATGCATTCTATATAAAATGGACCAATCATGGCAGTGAAAATGGGATCAGTGCTGTCATTGGTCAATTTCTACCACTCTTATATGTCTAGCAGACGCTAGTAATAAGAACTGAAACCCTATTTGCGAATTTCGGTATCGAAAAGACTGGTAACCCCTATTTCAGATAGGTATGTTATTGTGAGCTTTTTATGAGACATTTAAAAGGTAATTTTTCAGTTCTTTGCAACACACATGTTTTTAGTACAGAATGTTGGATATTTGTACGTTCTATTTAATTCCTAATACATTAGTTGTTTAGTACGATTAGAAGAATTGGTTTTACATAACCATACGGTCGACTTTAAATGGATCTTGTTTGATGTTCTACGAAAAGAAATTGTTTTATTTGTAATTGTAAGGTAACTAATGTTTTTAAAAATTAAGTAATAAATTTTTCATTGATTTTAGGCGACCTTTTGGGTTACGGTTAGCCGGAAGAAAACGAAAATTGTCAGTAAATTTACGTTGTACAATTGTACATACTTATTACGTAAATGTTTGAGCTTCAATAACCACTTAACATATTCAGACAGCTTGCTAGAACACCTGTAGTGTATATGTGTATGTGTTTCTGTGGAATATGTGTACCAGTAACATTGTTCTATAACAAATTTGGCGAAAATGTCAAAACTAAGTGTTTACTTAATATCCGACGCCAGACACTATCCGTGAAATATCGAGCTAAAATAACTTGTGGTGAAATAACGTAGCCCCTCTAAATTTGATAGCGATGATGAATTTTATTGACTTCAACCTTCAAAAGTTGTTATACTTAATTTTCCTCTCGTTTTCCGCCGAGACATTACGAAATATATTTAGGTATATGAAGCTGATTAATTTATGGATTTATATTATGATTTTGTGGTTGTTAATTTTTTACCGTAGTGAAGGTACGTATGTCGTAGTTTCATATTTTATTGTTGGAGATATTTTTATGAATAGTAGAATTTCCTTTGATACCTGAAATTCGCAGATAGCATCTCCGATCTTGAGATTGCGACCGATCTCAACGGATAAGAATCCAGTCCTTCATAGAATTAGCGACTCGTAAAAATGCTTTACTAAATCTATTTTAGTTTAATATACCGTTATACAATATAGTAGTTAAGTTTATAAAGAACAAGGATTATTTGGATTAATTTAAATTTTACCAGCTTGCTTCCTCTACACGTTTCCAACGATTTCACGTAATCGCTCGTTCTACGACGGATTTCCATCGAGTGGTATCTATATACGAGCTATACTGATATGGTCTCAGTCTCAAGACAGTCCGCACGTCTGATCTATTATACACTCACCCTACTCGAACTACTGACTTGTGTCCACTATCGACACTCGATTAAATAATTTTGTTAAAAGTGCCATCCTGACATAATTTTACCTGTATACGTGTAAGTATATTTATGTTGAGTCTAAAAGATTTGAATATTAACGATTGCCACCGGAAATGTGTCGAATGTGTACGCAAGCCTCTGATATGTGGGATGATGTGTGTAGCGCTTCGGGCCGTCCGCCGGGGCCCCGCCAGACTGGTACAAAATCGGAGCGTACCTACATATACGTATATTATATACAATGTACATTACAATATGATAAACGCTACAGTGGCTACGAGGTGGGGCGGCGGCGGTCGGCTAGGCGAGCCTCGCGCGTCAGTAGGTAAACATTCTCACAATAATATACAATGTAACTCGCTCTATATATAACAAACATTTCACGAACGCGCACCACGCTCGGTAAACAACATAATATACAGCAGAATCGTAGCACTCTTTCGATTCAGTAAAAAAATTGACTAGAAAATCTCAATTCGCTATGAGCACTATGTGTGCGTGGATGTGGAGGAGAAGATGTCGGCGGCGCGCCACGCTTCCGCCTCCTCCTCGGCGTCGTACTGCTGCAGGAACGGGTTAGTGGAGCTGTACCGCGGGCTCAGGCCGCCGTTGCTGCTCGAGTTGAGCGTCACGGCCAGCCCCGCCGACGTGCCTGGGATCGCCGACCGCGGCGACTCGCGCGAGCCGTTCTCACGCGGCGACTCCCGACTCATCGCTTCCTTCGCGTTCATTTCCCTCGGAGTCAGTTCGCGTGGTGTCGAATCGCGGGATGTCATTTCCCTAGGAGTCATGTCACGTGGTGTCAAATCTCGAGGTGTCACGTCCCGCGGAGTACTGCGCGGCGAGTCGCGAGGTGACGCGCGCGGAGAGTTTCTCGGCGATGAGCGAGGCGAGCTTGCCCGCTCTGGTTGACGCAGTATGGACGACACCGATCCACCATGTTTAATTGTATCTGCCGGACTGTGGCTCCCGGAACTGCTACTGGGTGAACCGGGAGAGGATACTGTCACCTGGCGGGAGCGAGGTGGAGCGGGCAGAGGGCCTCGAAGCGGCGATTGCGGACGATATTGGCCGGCCCTGACTGATGAGAGAACCTAAAAAAAGGAAAAAAAGTATAAACAATCAATCAACATAAATATATACGTATTAATGCGTGAAGAAAAACAGGATTTTTTTAAAAATATTATTTATTAGCCGTGCCTCGCGGTTTCACCTGCGTTACGCATTGTAACGTAATGCTTGATAGCCTACGAGTACATTATGATCTTTCTCATGAATGTAGGTATCATACACAGCAAGAATTTTTTAATCCGACTTGTAGATCCAGAGATGAGCGTATTCAAACAAACAATCAAAAAAACTCTTCATTTTTATTACTCCTACATTAGTATAGATATAAGATAGTTATCTAAACGAAAAAACGGTCGAATTTCGAACGGCGAACACTAGTCTAGATAAAAAATCTATACAAACATGTGCGGGCGGAGATCGGTCGGGCACGGGCCGAGCCGAGTGAGCTGGAGGCGGAGATGCTGCTGATGCTCCCACTTGAGGCCGATATGGACTGACTGAGGGCGGAACTCGGCCTGGTGAACACATAATGCAATTTAATAAAAAAGGTATAATGTAGGTATAAAGCCCGTATTATGACAGAATTCATTCCTAAAATTAGATACTTTAATTTAAAAATTAAAATTAGCCATTGCGAGGCTCACGGCGGTTTGAAATAAATAAATATTTACATTACTTATAGATTTACATTTGATTTTTTTATGATATTAAGTTAATTTTTTTAACTCGGAAGATAGCACGAGCCAAGGGTGTGCAATGGGTGGTTGCCCCGCTCTTCGCCCCCCCAAAAGTCGCCTCTAAATGTCATTTTGTCTCCTGTAATGTCGTTTGTGAGACAACTTTCAGTTCACGTTTACTTTCTATCAATTATTAAGTAATGAGGTAATCGAAATTTATATTGAACCTAATCTAAGAATCTATCTTTTTTGGCAGCTTATTATAAGTATTTCAGTTGACTAGCTTAACTACTCGTAGGTACTACCAAACCAAGTAAGGTGTGGTCGTCATGAAATGCTATTTTTACCTCAGGTTTAATGTGGATATCTATAGTTACAGAGACCACTTAACACCAGGTGGCCTGCATGCTTGTTTCCTATTTAAATATTGTTATAAATAAGTATAAGAAAGTAGAAAATAAAAACAGAAAGAAGTAAATCAATAGGAAACAAATAAATACCAACATTCATCAAATACCTACACAATAATTACGACGTACCTATATATCACATCAGACATTATTTATTATTATAGATTTTAAAGGAGAAGTTTAATTAGATAATCATTTACATTATCCCATCATAGTTTCACTACTACGCACGGGATCTTGGATTAAAAATTAAATTTTCGAACGGGGATCAACCCCGGAAGCCGACGGTGGGTTGAAATTCCACCACTGGGCAATCACTGCTCTTCAAAGAAGGTGCTATGATATGAAAATAACGAGAACCTGGGGGGAGCGTGGCTGAGACCGCTGGCGACGCACTGACTCTGTTTCCACGCGGTCCGGTTACTGGCTCGCCGCGCCGAACTGTCTACAAATATACATGCGTTAAGGTGCTGCTTAGCTTCTGTCTTTGTAAGTGTTGTGATCTACCAGTCTACTCTACTGTTCTACTCGGATGTATCTTCCAATCGTAGCGGGCTTAGGTTACTTCTAATCAGAATCAGAATTCTTCAGAGCACTTTGTTCTTGCAGATATATTTATCTTTCATCATTGTAGTCGGTAGCCAATTGGTTGCTTTGGCATCTAAACGATTTAAAATAAAAAGTAATTGTGTTCAGTGTAGTAAATTATGTCAGTGTTGATTTTAAGTAAAATCCGCTATAAAAAATTTTGAAAAAGGCATTTATGACCGTCTAGATCAATAACATTACCTGAACGTTTAGGAGCTGGCCAGATTTGCAACAGACACTGAAGAACGTGGATCGGTCTCTGGTAATCCAGATCCGAGGGTGGTGTAGAATGGAGCATAAGTGGTGGTGCCAGTGCCACAGCGAGGTGGTACGGAGACATTTTGTTTCGGTCTTGTGCTGCAACCACGAGTGCCAAGTGGTCCAGCAAGAAAACTAAAGTGGCTCGCGCTGCTCGCGGCAGGCACTCCACTATTGAGGCCATTAGACGGGCGTTGCCCTCTCTGTCATCAGGCAAGCACACTCCTAAAATGTAAATCAACATTAGTAAGAACAACTCTGATAAATTCAAATAATAAACACAAACAGAAACCCAAAAAGCTTCGTAGACGTAATTTAGCAGTATAATGGTATGATGTATCTGTAAAGCACTTTATTATTATACACTTATATCTATTTAATACAGATTCAAAAGATTACAAGGTAAAATACATGTAAAAATGAATATACCTAAAGCGTCCAGAGTCATTTGATATAAACATCGGCTGAACAAGGGTTGAGGAAGTTCCCGCAGGAAGTCTTTTAGTAGGCCAGTAATAACATTAATGTCGGGAACTGCATCTGGAGTCAGTTCTACTCCACGAGGATTTCGTTCGAATGCCTCTCGAAGCACACGCTTCTTCGTCGCAGAACCACAAAGACGGTATAGACCTAAAAAAAGATTGGATAAAAGTCCAAATAATAGTAATATATAAGTCAAAAAACAACTATAACAGCAATAACTTCTATGCATGGCAGAATTACAATAAGCTACGAGTAAGTAGAAAAAAAACAAAATTTTTGGAAATGCTGAATTTCAGAGATTGTACCACCTATGAAATTTATACAAAGTGCGTTAATCATACCGATGACAATCAATCTAAGTTCTTGATTATAGTAGAATGACCACGAGTTGAATACGTAATCATTTTTTATCTAGTGAAGGATAGTAATCTACAATTTAATCATAAAATAATCGCGAAGTTAATCTTACCAATAATATCAAGGCCCCGCCTTTCAATCTCTTCAACACATCGGCGAACAACCAATGGTACGGGTTGCGCGTGCGGTGGTCGAACCTCCCGAGCAACTACTGTGTCTAGTTCTGTACCGAACAGCGGTGGTGGCGAAATGCGTGGTGGGGCTGGTCGCCGGCGGAATAGGTCATGTGGTTCTGTATGTCGAAGACGAACATAAAGAGTGCCACGTGGATCCATCTATAGAAAGAGAGAGAGAGTAGAGATATTGTACAGTACTCCTAAGCATATGGCTCTTTTTAGAGATGTGTAAGGTACTGCTACTTCTCTATTATCTTATATATAAAATTCTCGTGTCACAATGTTTGTCTTCGTACTCCTCCGAAACGGCTTTACCGATTTTAACC
>DWAV01002567.1:0-10950 GCA_018231305.1 Noctuana lactifera | reverse complement strand
AGGCCTTCCCCGGTTGTGGGGAGAGACCCGTGCCCAGCAGTGGGACATAAAAAGGGTTGAAGGCAAGGCAAGGCAAGCACCATCTTTATGGTATGGTAAGTTGAAGAAGGGGCATACGGCTAATAATTTATCAACGCTTCATATGAGTATTTACCGGTTTTTTTTTTCTAATTACCTATGTAAAAGACTTATTAGTTTAATTTAATGATAGCTATGGTAGGAATGAAATCCACTTTTGTCAGGACCACCTACACTTATACCTACCTATACGGACATAACGACTAAAATACTTTTCTGCGACAGCGTTATATTAGCAGATAATTACTATCACCATCGCCATTCACCACGCGCTACATCGGGTGCCTTCGATTTCGTATTTGTAATTTGTAACCCCAGCGCAGCGCAGTCTGGAGCAGACACTCGCGCGTTTACGTCGGCTCTATACGTTGAAGTTTCATTGACACGCGTGTTCGGAGGAATTAAAAAAAAAGTTAACACTAAGTTTTGGCGCCACTAGGAAGGAAATAAGAAAAGTAAAATCACTATTTTTGTAAAACGATATCGTTTGGTAAGTGTTTCAACATTAATACAGAATTATTTTAGTTTTAAATATTTCTAAGCCATACATTTTTATTTCATACTTATTTATTATTAAACAAATTATTTATCTAAAATTAATAAAATAATCTTTCTTAATTCGAATTAGCGCATTGTAAAGTATTTTATTGGTCCATGTTAAATATCAACATTAATATACTCTTTAAGTTCCAATACTGTACACAAAAAAATACTTGCATTGCAATTATGCACTCCCCTTAATTAGGTTGTGTCGTCGCGTTGCGTCCCTACTCCCTATCTTATTATGTTTATTTTATTATTTTGTTATGTCAGAGTTCATCGATGCTTCCGTAGAAGTCCGTAACTCCGTAGCTCTCTTGTAGTAAATAGTAATTTTAGCGCATAGCTACGAAATAGGCTACGAAATAGGGAAAGTGGTTTATATTAGACTAGAATTTAAATAATTATTATAAAGATTCAAAACAAAATGCCGAATGTACCTGCGCGTTATACTTCACAAAGTATAAGGACATAAGATATCTAGTATTATCTAGATATCTTTTATTTCCAAAAAGATATTTTAAATATGTAAAGTCAACTACCTAACATAAGGTAATAAAACTTTAATTATAGTTTATAATAGTCTAATTAATTATTTGATGATGAAGCAAAATAATGATAAAAACAGGGCTTTTCGACATTACGATAAGTTCTTACCCACCTATCCAATAACAATTTTATCTAATCGTTTTTGCGCAAATGTCTTTATCATGGATATTCATCGTAATAATCACCTTACATAATTAAACAAGATTAAATAATAGCAACTAAAATGATTGAATTACGTAAGTACATAATATAATTATTTATACTTATTTTTTGTATAATTTCGTATTAAGAATGATAAATTACCCATATAATTAGTTTCTAACAACTGGTCTAACTGGAACCTGGCACATGATAATCACGGATCTCTGAGAGAAAACTGCCCAATTGTAGAAAAATTATGGGGTTGTACCTTTACCGGAATTATGTTTTTTCTTTTTCTGACTCCCAAAACATTTTTTACAATAAAATTAATTAATTATTAATTAATTCAGCTATTAACTATTTAAAAATTAATTTATATTTTTAGTTCAGCTTGCTATTAAGCGTGTTTTTTCAGTTTTTTAAGCTGTAATTTATTCTTATTTTTTAGCTTCAAAATTTGCTCTTTGGTCTATCTATAAATTTCTTTAATGTAGATAATTATTTGTCCTAATTGCAATAATATATTGCACTTGTCAAGACAAATCAGATGAACCCGAATTCGAGGGGTTTACTCGTACCCACTAGGAGTTCCGACAGCCAAATGCACGTTCCTCCATCAGATCAATTTCGATAGGTAGATCAAATTATTGTATTGTCATTGGTCCGCGATAGGTACAACGTCTAAATTTAATAAGACGTCTTAAAATAAGTGAAAATAACGATCAGATTCCGTTAGATACCTACATACTATTACACGTAAAGCTAATATTAAAAGCGTGTTAAAAAGGTAGATACCTACAAGGAAGGTACTGTAGGTACTAATTTGTCTTTGCTTTTTTATGCCTAAAAAAATTATCCACTGCCTGTTTTAATTTACATCGTCTGTTTCATAAGAAACTGGAGTGTAAGATTTTGTAGATAATGTGCAGTACTGTACAGTAGAATAGGTAAATTAAAAAGTACGTGTGACCTGTACCCAATAAGTTCAAGTGGTACTTATTCGAATTTTATATTTCTGTTCAAGATCTCTTATATTACTGGCATCGCATTGATAGTAGGGACTTACGAGTACCTACATCTAGGTATTCATTAGCTATTGTTATTGTGCGGTCAAAATCGGTCAAATACGACTCATGGTATGCGTTTACCTCGAACACGAACCTCACCTTTGAAATCTTTGCACCAAGCTACGTATTTATACATACCTACATATAAATAGACGTGAACAAGAAGTATAAGAACAGAGATAATTATAATTATATTTACTGTGTTATTTGATGTTCATAGAGTGTATACAAATACCTTGTGATGAATAAAAATGTTTTTATTTTATTTATTTAACAATAAAATAAAACGGTGAATATTACGGTGGATTGAAGAGATGGATATTGAACTCTACAAGTTATTTTAAGACTGAAAATCTAAAATAATTATAGTTCAAAAATAAAAAAAATAAAAATCGTATTACTATTTAAGTCAGTTTAATTTCGCAATCTTGTTAGTATGGAATGTAAATAATGTTATTTTTTCAATCTCAGTACATAATTCCATGTTGAGAAAGCGCTGAAACTTCCGGCTTTTCATGTCAACAACGAACAGAATGAATTGTATCGTTATTATTGGAAATGGTGGAGTAGATATTCCACTTAATAACAAAGAAATCTTATTTTTTTGACTATTTTCTTACATTTTTATCTTTGTTATAAATAAATTAAGTAAAAGCTATACAATCTGTATAATATACATAATTTATTACATGTATTCTAAACAGTTCTCTCAAAAAAATCAGCAACGTCATGCATTTAGGTTTTATTATATTTTCTTCGCCATTTCTCGTCTCTGCTAGAGTTGCGCTCATTTATTATGAAATATATTGTGGCACTTGCGGCCGCTCTCGGTAGAAACGATTTCGAAATAAAGCTTGACGCAACATGTGGATGGTTACAATGCGGTAGGATGCTATGGTTCACTTGCTACTGGCCTACTGGCATCAGCTTACTCTGTAGGTATTACAAATATTTCAAAGATTTTGTAGAACGACCTTTCACACATTTTACAAAAATAGAATAATCATGAATAAAAGCTATAGTTAGAAATTGTGTCGCTGACGTTTCAGCTCGCCTCAATATAACAGCCACACTAGATAATAGTCTTAAGCTGATACCTACTCCATTACAATTATTACTGTGTGATACTTTAACTGCAGAGTTGAAAAAATTACGAGTTTAAACGTAGTGAATCCTAATATATCCTTTTATAGTTAAAGTATCGTGTAGTGTGATATCTGAACTAATAACTTTTTGATATCTAGGTTGACGGAGTTATATTCAATCGTTTTAATTCACTACCTACGTGTGTACTGCGTACGTATGCTTTTTCGGCTTTAAGCCTCACTCATTTTTTCTCTCAAACTTATGTCATACTCGTAGTTAACGCCACTGCTCTTCCCGCTTCTAGGATTTTTTGACAGAGTAACAAAAATTTGCGACACTGTCGTCATCAATATCGTGACTGCAAAATTTTAAAGATGCTTAAATTAGTGTGTTTTTACTTTTGAAAAATAAAATACTCGAAGGTTCTCTAAATTAATTACATACACACAACTTTTTTGTTTAGTGCTAATTTAAATACACTTTGTGAAATTACTGAGTTTAAAAACAAAAAGTGTTGGAACACGTACAGTGTAGGTAGTTTTTTAATTTAGATAGGTATCTCTGTAGCAAATGTTGATAAAAAATTGATGCTTCGAAATACATTTTATATTTAGGAAGAATCGTATAGAAATTACTAGATATTATACATGTACGTACATAAACGAACGTAGATATGTTTAGGCGATAAGTGGTACATTATTGCTGCGTTTGAAGTAAGTAAAATTATTAGGTTCATACTACAAGTATCTTTAATCTGTGCACAAGTGTTTCATTACATACACATTATTGTGACATAGTGCCGACACCCAAGGCCCCGTTTGCTTGACACAATGAAGATTCAATGATATTAGCCGCATTATGCTTTGAAAAGGCTGCCATTAAATTCTCCATATTTGTCTGTACCTACTACTGTTTAAGTAGGTAGGTACTAGGTACTGTTATGATGATAACAGTTATGTTAGTGATAAATAGAGCTAGTGTAGATGACATAAGCATTATGTTGTTTAACAACGTGTAAACTGTTTTTGATACTGGAGACCCTAAAGCCCCAACACCGCAATTAAATATCTATAGATTTAGTAGAGTTCCAATTTGAATTCAAACAAAGGTGGAAGCTGCAAAAAGTAAATGGTAGCGACCCCCAGACGTATTGTGTAATAGGTAGGTATTGAGTAAAATATTTACCATATTGTGTAAATCTATCTAATCTAGGTACTTACCTACCTACTTAGGTGCATATTTTGCGTCATCTGTATGAACTTTAGTTTAGTCCTAAAATAATTTCCGGAAATAGATAGCGAGTCTCCTAATTATTTTTTTTAGTTTTGCTCCCAGACTGCTGTAGAATTTAATGTGGAAATGTATACTATAACCTAGTCAATCTTATATGACCTTCAATAAAAAGTTTATTTCTACGTTAACTTTTTTGTTACCTATTTTTATAACAATTATTGATTATTGACAACTCATGTTTATTGGGAATGAATTGCTATGTGATAATTTACAAGAAGGTGAGAAACGTGATAAGGTATTTTTACGACGCTTTACAATTTATGTACCACTTAATGACTTTCATGGATGAGGAATATTGACAAGTTAAAAAACCAGAGGAATTAATTGGGTAAATTATAATGTGCGATTTTGTAAAATTAACGTCTTGATTGTGTTGTGTTCACCTTTTTATAAATTAAAAGGATGAAATCAATCAAATCAGCAACATAAAAACAGAAACATAAAAATGTATACTTGTTCATAATGTTTATATTTCAGTGTTGTTAGAATAAGATTGACCGAAAGGCAGGTAGGCACTCAAGGGAATACAGCGTGTTAGTATTACTTATACTTAGTGCTTATTTTCATTATACCTATGTATTATTAACAATGAGTAATAATGTCAGATAATCTTCAACATACTCATAATTATGAGAGTCTGCCGATTGCACCATCATCTGAATACAATGTGGTCTGCAGCAAAAAGTATCTGTAGAAGTGTATAATCTGTGTCTTGATTGGTTTTCTGTACTGTGCCACTATGCTATGCACTTTTCTATGCTAAATTATAGTAAGCGGTACAAATAAATGAATTTAGTGACAAATGGTAAGGGCAAAGTATTATTTCAAGCAAAAGTATTTAAGATAGATACTAAGAGAAAGTAGACGCTACAAGTCTAAAAGTGAAAGTATAATTACTAAATAGACATTTTGCGTCATTTAATACGACGAAGATATTAAGGGGATAAACTTTATAATATATCTTTAAACTACCTATTAGGTATTTAGGTATTAAGAGTTTCTACCGATTGTTACTATAGTAACATCGTGTGACGTACTTACCTAATGTTAACGGTTGATGATAAGCCAAATTTTAAGCAAAATCTCCGAAATATAATTTTAGTTAGATACCTACCTAAATTTATGTGTTCTGCAGAAGGACATCGGACATTCACTCCTTCAGTCATTTTAACGTAAACCACAATGTGCATGGAATTTCCTTTAGAACGTACCTACGATTGAATATCAATAGCTACATTAATCACATTCGGTAAACGGTAAAGTCAGTTAATTTGTATGCACATCAGGATTCTTTCTCTTCAGTCAAAGGCATTGGTTAGCGCCTTTGTCAAGAAACAGATAGCAATTTATGTGTCACGGACAATGCCAGGTATTTGAACTTGGGGACTGAGGTATCTAATACCACCTTTGTCTTTAACTTAACAATATATAGGAAACAAACTGCTAATTCTATTGACAGTATTATTATTGACAGAGATTTAATCATCCATAGATAGGTACATCGTCTGGCTACCGACAATAAACCTAGCTTGCGTAATTACTTTGTGTAGTTTTATTTTACCATGTGAATTTTAACACCAAACTGTGCATGTACTAACGGCTAAGTTTGAACAAGCTTATGTTTGCCGTGTTGTATGTACCTAATGTCTGTAATTATGTATGTTCGTTCGTGTCAAATCTTTAAAAAAAGCTGATGGAGAGCGAGCGAACGTAACGATGCCACTGAGTAATTCCGTCAAATTTTTGCTCATTAGAAGCGTCCTTGACTAGCTTACTAGCTTGGCTCATCAGTGTCCATCACTATCTTTTTACCTACCATATTTTTATAATTTTAAATGATTACATCTGCCCTTGGTCCTACATCATAAGTAGTATAATTTGAAAATTGTATCATCTATGAACAGTGTTATTGTTAAAAATTTAATGTATTTAGATAAATAGATTTTAACTGCGACATGCGAAAAAGCAATCATATAAATAATTATTCTTTTACCTATCTATGCTTTCTCTTTTAATTATGAGAAAAAAACAATGAGATTGAGCCACAATAGAAATGTCATTTGAAGCCAATAATTTAAAAGCGTGTTAAAAATATATATGTATATAATATATATAGCATAACATAAGTGAGTACTTATGTGCACACATATACTGTTTGCCATCCATCTATGCGGAAAAGAGCAAATCCATTAACAAACAAAACACTGCTTAATTAACCTAAGAAGTCAAATATTCCTTTGTGCAGTAATTCTGCTGTTTGATATCCTGCATTCTGCGTATCATAATATTGACTGGCATCAAATTCATTAAGCATGAAATTAATTGAAATTAATCCTGAGTCTGTAGTTGACAAGTTTGAAAAGTATTGGTACCTAGATAATAGGTAAAGATATTCAGTGTCAAAAATAATTCATAAAGTGAGTCGTAAACTGGTGCTTAATAAAATATGCAAAACGTAGGCTCAAACTTTGTCATACGAGTACTACCTATATAATCAATATGGACGGTCAAAATTACACTCGGTTATGGTCTGCTTACACTGCGTTCTTTACATTGCGTTCATTACATGTATAATAAACAGTTTATTTGACGAAATTCGCTTTGTATTGTATTTTCGAAATATATAATATGTAGAATTATTTCACACGATATTTATTTTTTCCTTGGTTCTTCCTTACGTGATTAGTAACTTACTTTATAACTGGATTAGTGACCCATTTATCACATTTTTATTATAACGCATGTTCGTTAATTTAAGTATAAATAGAATCGTCGAATAATAATGATCTATGCATCACACCACACCCATATGGGATAGTGCATACTGCATGTGCATAGTGCATAGCATCATCATTATTTTATTATTCACGTTTATTTACCAACATTACGCGCTCATTATTTAAACAGGAACAAAACGAAACTATTATTTTTGAACTCTATAAATAATATTATTAAAATTAGGTATAAGTATAATTATAATAACAGCCCCTAAATTTCAACACAACACTGGCCATGGCTATTTCCTTTCCAAAATAATTGTTTTGACATAATGATGACCTCCGAGTGATTATACTACAGCGCGGCGCCGACGTGTGTTGTTGAGTTGACCGACCGATATGCGGCATGGTTCTTGCTTGGTAAACTAAATAGGTACAAATAGTTAAATACAATCAACATGCTAAAAATGACCACGAATATATTAGGCCACATCCTGTTCAATATTTACCACAATTTACAAAAATGTTCACGACTTGTCAACAAATTGTTTAAATAAAACTTTTCTCAAATATTTATTGAGGATCATTTCGTGTCGAAAATGATGTGGTTACTAAACAAAGTTAAATTTCTTAACCCTCCATCCTTTTTGCAGATTTCGTACTTCCTCATTATTAGTACGTGCTTCCTGAGTAAACATACTAATATTAAAATTTGCACTTATTAAGTATACTTTTGTATCAATTGTACACCTTCCAAGCATAGAATTAACTATAAGCTTTCAAGAATAAGGTTTGTTGTTTAGTTAATATATTTTGTACGAAGAAAGGTAACGTTAAGACGAGAAATTCAATAGCGTTTGGTTTCGCTCTCTACGAAGATATGAAATTGAGCAAGGTGGTCGACTTTCACTTTCTTTTCTTTTGGTGTTACACTGTCGCGTAAGTTCCTTGACTTATGGCTTATATAGCAGTCATGACTCGACCGACTCCCTCTATTAAGGTTAATGCGCCAAAAACGATAATAATAAATAATGTGGCATACAATCATTGACCTTACAGGAAGAACTGAGCTTTATTTCTTTATAACGTTTGAATTGCTTTACTGTAATTAACCTAAAATAGTTTAAAAAAATTCTGGACTACCTATATAGGTTACAAATTATGTTTTGCTTTTCTCTGAGAAGTATTATTTTTAACTATTTTGGTACTCACAAAAGTATGGGAAAGGAGGATTTTTTCATTACCTGTTTACAATTATATTTCGAAAGATCAAAACCATGTAATAAGGTTAAGTTCTTACGTTATCGTAACTAGTGGCCTACTGCCCTTATTGCATTAACATTTACCCTAAATGAACCATTAAGATCAACATCGTAAATGACCTCTCACACTATTTTTAATTTTATTTACTTCAGTACCTACCTGAGTAAAACACATTTCATATTACTAAAACTAAATGTTTTGCTAATAGCGTACTTATACTATTTATAGCTGTTAGGTATAATTTAAAGATCAGTCGTCGTTATTTTCAAAAATAAACATTAATCTCATATTATGTAAACAGCTTCTTGTCTTAAATTCATATTGTTTTTAATTGAATTAAGTACTTATCTATTTAATTAATATAAATTTGATATAGATTAAGACCGAGGTTTGACTAAATTTCAAGATATCCTTCGACTACTTACATGATAACATCAATATTCTTGCAATGTTAATCAGGCCATAATTATATCTTTGCAGTACAAAATAACTCTTAGAGACTCAATAGAATTAAGTTTTTTTTTGGTTTCAGGTTCCTCACACAACACAACAAGATGTATTTTAAACATAAACCGACAAGTGTATCATAATAAACAGCATAAAAAAAATACAGGAATATATGAATAGGCACTCACTGCTAATTACATCGCAGCGATGTCAAATGTCGAGGTTAATGTCGATAGTAATATGAACAAAACTGACGCAAACGCGCACAAAGTAGAGGTAAGTGCGAAGTCTTAAAATTAAAATTTTTATTAAATTTGATTGTGAAGCCAAAATAAGTAGCTGATACTAACAAAGTTTAAATTTGCACAAATTGAATTTAGAGTTAACTAGAAAATATGTTAGTGGTTCCCAGATGCTAAAGGTAAGGTAATGGTAAAGGTAAAGGTAATGGTAACGAAGACATTGGGTTAGAATAATTCACATCGACAGTATGTAGGTAATCTAAGTTTCAAATTATCATCTAAGTTTTAAATAAGCTTAGTTTTTTTGCTGTGTTGCATAGTTTTGTAATAGTGTTTTTTTGCGATTTGAAACCCATCTACTCGTATAAGAAGCTACAATTTTTTGTTATAATATCAACAGTTAATAATGAACGTATCGGACGTCATCATGGAGTTAATTATGTATGACGTCTGTTTCGTAAATATAATATTAAATTACAATTTATAAAACAAGGGCAAGAAAACGAAACACGGTAAAAATAAAAAGTACATAATATTATGTATTTGCCCACAATACGTAAACATAAGTAGATAAGTAATTATACCCATTTATCATCTCTTGGAGTTACGAGACTGATAATAATTATAATTTATCTATCTATACCTAGGATTAAATAATATAGCTTACTTATAGCTTATGTATTTTGGGTACACTGTCTCAGAGTAGTGGTGTGGCTCATTTGTTTTATTCATAGGACTATTAACTAACTATATTATATTTAATTCGCAAATTGCATAGTAAGTTGAATTTGAAAAGGTTGTAAATTAATTTAAGTTAAGTATGTAGGTACTTAACAGGCAATTACCTACATATTATTTTAGATTGCTTAAGTAGATACGATGTGAAAGAAACAATCGCACTTAAACCATCCCCCTTTTTGCGTTAGCGGTTAAAATAATTGATTTACAAGCAAAATCAGTAGACATCTGTAATCTAAGTATACTATGCCTACCTATATTGTTCAACATAGAATTGACGATTTAATTATTAGTATTATGAATTTAAATTCAGGGCATGCAGTAGCATAAATAGTCCTTTTTTCAAACGTCAATAAACTATATGTAAGTATATTTAACTTAGTCACGTCTTGCCACTATTTTACTACGTTAGTGATTATGTTATACCTAAGCCTATTCATCTTTCGTTATCTTATGCAAGTCACGCTTTACTCGTTGATGTCTCGTAATCAATAAATTTCGATCACCATACCCATAATTTATAAAGTAGCTAAGTACATTTTTTGTTTCTTTCTGGATCTAAACTAATAAACTTTTTCTATTTAGTTATTGTCTTATAAGGTACCTATTTACCTATCTACTTTAAATTTCTCTTGTCCTTATAATTTAAAATGCATGTCTATGTTTTAATATTGAAAAATAAGTATAAATAACTGTCCAACAATTATTTAAAACTAGCGACCCGCCCCGGCTTCGTACGGGTGCAATGCTGATACTAAATACACTACAGAAAAACTGTAAACGTTTATA